>RCUC01166231.1:0-88739 GCA_003697995.1 Taxidea taxus jeffersonii
TTTTTTTTTTTTTTCTCTTCTGCAGAGCTTAGAATTTTCTCGAAGTTTTGTGTCCTGGCAGGAAGCAGCCACTGAATGGATTTGGCACTTGTGATAAAACTTATTTGCCACGTTGGTGATTAAGGCATTTATTCCTCTGAGATGGTGCCAGGCAAGTGATGTAGAAATGTTTGAGCTTCAATTGCTCCTTCCCTCTTTATTGCTGCCTGAAGTTGCCCTGTTTGGGCTATCGGTCCTCTTTTGTTATCCTTAGTCATCCAGGATTTTCTGGTTATCTAGGGTTTTTACCCCTAAAACACCTCTGACCTGTAATGTGATCCTTCCGGGCCAAGACCACAGAGACCATTCTTCCTGGGGCAATCATGAAAGAATTCGATGACCTCTGTCTGGACTTCACGTCCCAAGCTGAGGGGAACAAAGACTGGTGTGAAGTATAAGGAAGAAGGTTCAGGAACTAAATTTTCAAAAGATGAGTTTCCAAAGGTGAAACTATCTTGTCTACACACTTGTGCCCAGGGGCAATGGCAAAGCAGGCTTGGGCAGCCACCAAAGAGAATATGGCCCAGCATCCTAAAATTCCACAAAGGTAGAATGGGCAGTAAACAGAGTGGACTACAGAGGCTGGTGTGCTCCTCCCCAGACTATCTATCTTCAACATTTTCATTGTAAGTTTAGGCAATCCCACTTTTTAAAAATCCAATCCTCCTAGAAAAAGTCTATCCATTGAATGAATGTTTGTGGTTAAGGGTCTTTCCCCACTGTAAATACAAATGGAGTCATGATCATGCTGAACACACCGTGCGTAATGTCCTCATCTTCACTTGCTAATCTGTCCATGATGGCCCATTTGGGAGCAGGGGCCAGAGAGGGCTCTGGAGCCAGGTGTCCTGGGATGAAATCCCTGCTGGACATTACCTCTTGAGTGACCCTGGGAAGCTCCTTAACTTCCCTATGCTCCCCCTATAAATGGAGAGATACTTCCAGAAATACTACTGAAAGACTACATGTTCCTTTACAGAATTCTTATTTGGGGTCAAAACATAGGATTGCATGTTTGTTCGTATGATGTGTTTTTTTTTTTTAATCTGTGCTATCCAATACATGTTACTGTCTCAGTTTGGCCCAGGTTCAGAAGAGATGCCGATCACTGTGGTTCTATGGCCCCTCTTGAGGGTCCCATACTTTCCCAGTCCTCCTTCCCAGGGCTGGATTACTGACTCCCACAGCTACCATCTCCAGTGCCCAAGGAAAATCCTCTCATTGGTAAACTCAGCAGCTTCTGTAATTCCCCGAGACCCCAGCTCTCCTAAGCATCACTAACCACCCTCCCCACCCACCCCCAAAGAGAGCTTGTCGGACCCTCAATCAGGCATAACCAGTCCACCAATAACTTCTATTATGTCACCCATCATCCACATCATGACCTGTTCTTATATGTCCACCTTCTCTGCTACACTAGGTACGTCTAAAAAGCAGGGACTCTGGCTTATCTTTATCATGCAAGGGAAAATGCTTGGTCTTGGGAACAGAGGAAACATTCGATGAAGCACTGAGTGAGTGAGTGCAGGAGTGAAGGAGTGGGTATGAATAGGTATCTCAGACTTCACATGTTCAAAACAGAACTCTCAATTCCCCACACTCTCCACAACTGCTCTTTCTCCCTACTCCAGTCCCCTCTCCATCCAGCTGTCCAAGTCAAGAACCCTGGCATCATGTTTGCTCCCCCCTCTTTGCCCACCCCCACCCCACCTCATCATTGCATCCCAGAGCTCGAACTCCAAAACATGTCCCCAGTTCCCCCCATTGCTGCCACCTGTCCTCATGTCCATCCAGTCCAGAGTCATGGTCATCTCTCACCCATATCAGGCAACACCTTCCCAACCTCTCTCCCTACCTCCTCCCTTGCCCAGCCCCAGTCTGGACTTGACTCAGCAGCCAAAGGGATTTTCCTGCAGAGCAAAGAGTGTCATGCTACTTGATGGCTTCAAAGCCCTCCGGTGACTTTCCATGGCTCTCACAATAGAGTCCAATGCCTTGCCATGGGCTACCAGCATGCTCATCTGCCTCCTGCCCGGTCACCACCATGATCCACACCACTCTTTGCTTGGATCAGGCTTCTGCAGACCCACCTAGCTGTGCTTTGAGTATGCCAATCCATGTCCACTCTTGGGTGCTCTCTCTGGGATCATCCTCTCCTGATCGAAGCTTCCCTTGTCTCTTCATTTGGGGCTCAACATAAATTTCACCTCTTCCAAAAGTCCTCCCTGATGACCCTTCTAAGAAAACCCTCTCCAAGTCACTCACCAGTATGTCACCCCATTTTATTTACTTCACTTACTACTTGGAAGTTATCCTGTTGCTGGTCTTTTTCTTGCCCCACCAGAATGTCAGCCCTAGAAAGCAGAGCCCTCTCTTGTCTTGTCCATTGCTGAATCCCTTGTACCCAGCCCAGCAGGGCACGGCACACAGTAGGTGCTCAAACAATGTTTGTGGGATGAAGGAATGCATGGTAGCACCTTTCAACCATTTTTCCCAGAGAGGTTGCGTCTAGATTTCAATGATCTGCTCTATCAGCGCTCTTTGCTGGAAGAAAAGTTGAATTTGAAGAATATTTGATATGATGGGTTTTTAAAGCTTGTGGTTTCTATCTATGCAAGTGACAGAAAGATTGGGGGAGGTTTGAACAGTGGAAAAGCCTTTTTGAGAGATGGAAATGTGTTAGAGCCACAGTCCCATCCAAAACCCACTTTGAATCCTTAATGCTTTGAGACAATTAAGGGAGCAAAAAGTGCCTACATAATTCTCATTTTTAAAACAGCAGTCTTAGGATTCCTAGCTTTGATGGTGTTCGCAACTGATTAAGAAATCTTGACATTACTCAAGATAGATATAATGGAAATGGAGTCTCAGAGACTTTAGATATCTATAATAAGCTTCAAATCAAGTACTAGGAAAAGATTTTCCTGATCGAACAGTCGTCCTGAGGAAAACCAAGACATTTAAAACAAAGTGTCCTGAAACCATTCGATGGGGTTGTATTGCCTCTAAAAAGAATCATCTGTCTGCTTTTACGTTTGGAATTACTCACAGCCCCGCCCTAAAATATGGTTATTGTATCAAGGGAGGCTGGGGCACCCCTTGGGTTTGTAAATTGCCGATCTGCACTTGAAAAATTTCATCCAAGGAGTGGCCATTGGGGTTAGTACATCAATACCGCTGAGACACTCTCAGTGGGAAAACCAGGGGGTGGTCTTGAAAAGCGATATGTTACATAATATAAAATGTGTATTCGAGTACCATCTCCTCCAGTATTTGGAACATAGTGGCTCAGAACGGGGGAGGGTTGGACATGCAAAGGGAGCACAGTCCTTGAGGGGGTGTGAGACTGGTGAGCAGTTGAAGAAAAAAAAAAAAAAACCCTGGATGATTTTTGTATACCCACCTGGGGAATTGTGACTCCCGCCCCCAACGCAGCCCCGCGAAATCCTACACTTGTTGTTTTATTGAACTTACACTTGAAAAAGTGGATCTGACAGAAAGCAAATCAGTCATTCCCTGGTGCTAGGGGTAGGAGGGAATGGGCTATAAATGGGCGCAGGGGGAACTTTCTGGTACAGTGGAAGTCTTCCAAAACGGAATAATAGTTGCACAATTATATAAATTTACTAAAACTTACCAAGCTGTACACTTAAAATGGGCGAATTTTAAGGTATATAAGTTAACCCTCTACAAAGCTGCTAGAAAATGTATCAACCCAAATGGAACGTGTAGATGTAATATTTGGGACTGAGTGCCCACACCGAGCTCACCTTCTCCATCCACCTTTCCAGCATTCCCAGTGTTGCATCCACCAGGTTGCTGGGTGTCCGCCATCTTGGGCTCCTTCTCTTGCCACCTACAACGGACCTGTTCTACCTCCCTCGTATCTTTTAAATCTGCTTGTGTCTCCCTGTCCCTGATGCCATGGCCTAGTTCAGGCTGTCATAGTTTCTCCTGAAAGGCTATCAGCTCTTCATGATGCCGCTGTCCTCACCTCCCAGTGCATCCCACCCTCTACCTCAAGAATGAATTCCTTCAATAGCTCCCCTGGTCCTCAGGATAACGCTCCAGATTCTCCGTAGGGCACAGCTTAGAAGACCTCCCACGACCTAGTATCTGTTTATTTCTCCAGCCTTATCTCTTGGCAAACCAAACTCTAAGCCAAATTGACCTACTTATCTTTATCTATTCCCTGACACAAGATAAGCTTTCTTTCCCTTCTCTGCTCACACAGCCTTCTCTCCACCCACAATTACCACTCTGGCAGAGGCAGCTGGTTGCTTCCCAATACCTCCCTTTCTTCCTTACTAACAACTCTGTGTTCACTTGGGCATCCTGCCACAGAATTAAAGGCCTTATTCTCTAGCATCTCTTGCAGCTATGTGGGACACTGTGATAAACTTTGATCCTCTTCAAGGAGAAGGCCTTCCTTCCTCTCCTTCCACCTTTTTGCTATTGCCTGGAATGAAGATGTCATGGCTGGAGCTCCTGCAGCCATTGTGGACCAAGAGACCATAATAATAAGCAGCAATAAGATAGAAGGACCTTGGGTTGAGGACACTGGAGAGCCTCCATATCACCTCTGGCTTTTGTTTATGGGTGAGAGATGAACTTCTACCCATTCTAACTATGATTTTCTTTAAATCGTTATTTGTAGACCAACAAGATCTTAACATATATAACAGATGCTTTCAAGCACCGTCTTAACTGACTGACCCATTTTTCTGTCCGCCAACCTCTCCTCTTTCCAGTAACACTCAGACAAGGTGCTATCTCCTCTGGGAAGCCATCCCAGCCTCCCAAATGCAGGTCAGATGTCCTTCCTCAGGCTTCCAGAGCCCCTGGCATTGCTTCCCACTGTGGCACTGTTACAGATCAAATCTGTTTACGTTTTGCCACCATCACCAGATTCCCTGAAGGAGCACAGGGCCTGACACATGGGTTCTCAGTAAGCTTGCTGCATTTAAAAAAAAAAAAAACAACAAAAAACTTTAACACCTAAGTAACTAATCCAAGGGAAACAACAATGCTAACACTTTGAAAGGGAGCCAAGTGAGTGATTACTGTAGTTTCATACCAACTCCACCCTCTTGGATGCATTCATAAATGACAGGTCTGGAAAGAGTACACGTATTAATAATCGTCACGAAAACAATCCAAACTTCACTTGCAAATATTAAGAAATATGAATTGTGCTCTTGAATTTGTAAAAGGTTAGATAAATCAAAATCTTTCTGTCAAAGAGCCTAAGGACAGACTACAAAAGTTACTGACCGAAGAGGAAAATATCAAGATGAAAAGAGAAAAGAAGTGACCACTTTAGGACAATAACTTGAGAAAACTCAGAATGAATATTCAGACAAACTTATGGATTTAAAATAGATCCCTATCTAGTTACAGACACCACCTACCCGAGGACACACACTAGGCACACAAATCTCGGTGTGCCCGGCGGGATTTTTAAAACAACTTGTTGATTTCATAACCCAACCAACTATGGGAACCGGAGTGGGAACTCACCATCTTAAAGGCTGAGGAAACCTAAGTTGGGGGTGGGGGGCGAGAAGAATTAAAAATAAGAGCAATGATGACATCATACTGAAGGCCAAATCAGAGTCAGTCTGGAGAGCGGAAAAAAGGAAACAATGTGGAAAAAGCACCAATTCTAAGAATTAAAATCCCCGGCTCAGAACTTGCTCTGTGTGTCACTATAACAGCTTTGGAAGTCTCAGCTGTCCCAGCAGTGCTCACCGGTAATGGTGATCTCATTTAGAAGTGCCTGTTGATACCAACTTGCAGTCGGATTACGTGGGAAAGAGGTTTTTCTTCCTTACAGAATCTCAGCCTCAATGTCAAGGACATGAGTGGATGCCTCACATGTACGCATACGCTGTGATATTTTAATGCGCCTAAACTCCTACAAAATCTAGAAGGCTTTGCAGCAGGGAACTGAACCCCAGGGAGGCTATTAGCAATTTAACATCTCATTTCTTGAGGGAATGTGAACGCCACATACTTCTGTACCCACGATGGCACTCTGGGCCACATTGGGTTCTGCGTATCCAATTAGTCACCCTGATTGACTGCTTTTCCTCTCTCCCCCAACCCTTTCCGATCTGTGACTGTGAGCGGCAGGGGGTCTCTCCCAGTGCTTGGTAAAAACAGGTGCAAAGGTGTGACTAGCAGGCCTGTCTCCTAATAATACAGAGAAAGGGATTGAGGCACTAATCTCACGTGTTCAAGAATTCAGAGTGGGCAGTATTAAGCTCCGGCCTTAAGTTTCAAAGATTCTTTAGTCCTAGGGATATTTCTCTAGGGTGGTACAATGGTAAGAGTCATTTAGCTAACAATTGAAGACATCAGTTTTAAAAAGCAGGGAGAGATGAAGGAAGCCACATCAGGGTATGTATTTCACAAAAGCTCTAGAGGAGTGTCTTGAATCCTCCCGATTCTTGGGCTGTGACTGTTACTACTGCCAGGCTCATGTACAACCAGAAAGTCCAACACACTTGAACCACTTGCACTAATTAGGAAAAAATGCTTCAGCATCAGAGGAATGATTGAGGTTAAGTATCATGTGCACATTTTTTTTTTTTAAAGAAACATTCCCTACGGGAGCATCTGGGTGGCTCAGTCGGTTAAGCATCTGCCCTGGGCTCAGGTCATGATCCCAGGGTCCTGGGGTTGAGCCCCCACCCCTACCCCGGGAACCCTGCTCAGTGGGGAGTCTTCTTCTCCCTCTGCCTCTCCCTCCATCCCCCTGCTGTGCTCTCTCTCTCACTCTCAAATAAATAAAACCTTTAAAAAGAAAGAAACATTCCCTACACTGTGAAAAAAATATTTTGGATTAGAAGTCAGGGGTCTTGAGTTTGAGTCCTAGCTCACCTGCTAGTTACCACTCTGGCAGAGGCAGCTGGTTGTCTTCACCACAAATAATAATAGCATAATATAACACAGGTTCAAGCCGGATCCGAATTATGCAAGTTTTAAACATTATATAGAATTTTCACAATGCTGCAGCCATTGTGAAATTGGTCTTTTTTTTTTTACAGATTAGGAAAGAGAACTGCGATTGCACAGCTAACCAGTGGGGGACTGAATATACCCCTGCTTCCGGGAATGCAGGCCTTCCCAGCGCTCTGCACCAGTCCACCAACTCTGCTGACCTTCGGTTCTCACCTGTTAGGTGAGCTTTTGGCCTGGCCAGTCTCTGAGGTCACCTCCTGCTGTAAAACACTTGATTTCCAAATTCTTGGAATGAGGCAACTTCCCGTTGCTATTTTGTGGGGCTCCTGAAAAGTTTCAGATGTTATGATTTACAACGAACTTATTTGTTGTTTGTAAATACACGCTTCTGAAATGCCAGAGTCCTTGAGAGGAGGCTGGTTTTCCTGACATCTTGTTCACACTGTTAATCTGGTTGGCGAACCTTTTTCAATGGAGGGAAAAAAACATAAATTGTAGCCCCGCCCTTGTCTGTAAGAGTGATTCAACAAGCAGGGGCATCTCTTCGTAATTTGAAGAAATGCAAATTTCTCCACCCGCTGCTCCAGACCTAATGAGCAGGACTCCGGGAGTAGGGGGCTCTCCCCACCCAGGGTCTTCCAATGCAGAAAAGTGGGAAGCCTGGTCTAGGATCGCTCATTTTCCACTTGAGTTAGGGAGATGCTCCGGCGTGTTGGTTTGCAGGCTGGGCGTACGTCAGTTTAAAAATTAAATACTATTTTCAAATAATAGTGCCTTTCTGGATGCCATCCCTTAGGGGAGGACGGGAAAGGAAGGGAAATTCTGGTAGACTTGGGGAGGCAGAAGGGTGGGGCTTGAGCAGTGAGGGACGTGGGAGGAGGGGGAATGGGAGCTGCCCGGCCTCACACTCCATCTGGTTGGAAACATCGCGCAGTGCCCCGAGCCGCAGGAGCCAGAGCCAATTACAAGTTTATATAATAGAATAAGTCTCCCTGGCCTCCCGGCCTCCGCCCCGCCCCTGCTGGCCTGGGGATGGGGGAGGCATCCGGGATGGAGGAGGTCTCTTCTGGGTTTACCACTGGGGGGGGGGGGGGACCGGGCCCTGCGTGAGAATCTTCCCCGGGGCCCGCTTTTGTGTTCTGGAAACGTCGGCGGCCTCGCGGACCTTCCCGGGAATCCGAGGAGGGCAGGGCGGGGAGGCGCAGCCCGCCCCCATCTGGGGCCCCCGAGCTAAAAGAGGACGTGTCTGGGTCGCGGCCTCCGCGCGGCCTCCCCGCCGCACGGTGCGAACCCGCTGGCGCTTACGTAACCGCTGCCCTGCACCGGGGACCGGGTGCCGCACTGAGTCAGGGCAGCCGCGCGAGGGGAGAGGGGACAGGGCCCGCCGCGCCCCGCCCACGTGACCCATCAGATGACTCGTTCTAAGTTTGCACGGGCTCGTTTACGGGCCGGCTCAAGGCTTCTAATCTGCATCCATGATTAGTCATTCCCGAGTGACATCTGATCTATGCGCAGCGGCTCGCTGCGGGGACAGGGCAGCGTGGTGGCTGATGACAGGGGAGGAAAGGCCGCTCCAGCCGCCTCCGATTCTTGCTGGAACCCGAGTTCATGCTGAGTCAAGGAAACCTACCGCGAAAAGTGCCAGGAAAGACAAGTCCCTTTTTCTAGGCAAATCTTAGATTGCGGGGGCTGGGGGCAGGGGGGGCGGGGGGGGGGGGGGGTACTGTTCGACGGGTGATTGGCAGGCCACAGGCCATTCAAACCACGCTTCGGATTTGGGGGATTGCTTTTAGAGGTGAAGTGTGCTCCTTCCCGATTCAAGTATGTAGTTATCACGGGAATTACCCTTCACAGGTTCTCTCTTCTGGAGGGTGGCCCTGGGGGCCAGCCCTGCCTCTCTCCCACCCAGGCCTTCAGAATCCCAGTTATGCCCATGAATGTTGGAGAACACAGGTGTCTTGGCTGCGGACTGATGAATCCCACGGTCAACACTAGGTGGGCTCCTACTACACCAGGTTTGGGGGAATGCAGAGTCATGGTCTTTGACGTTTGGAAAATCCCATCGAGATTTGCCCAAAGCCTAAATTCTAGAGTCAGCCCAGTAGAAATCAGCTGGGGGCTCAATCAGACTCCTGACCATGCCTTGAGCAAGTCCTTGCTTTGCAAACATGCTCACTCCAGCAAAGGCACTACTTAACTGGGAGGAAGGAAGGGAGGGAAAAAAGAGAAAAGAAGGAAAAGAAAAGAAGGGAGACAAGGTGTTTCTTAACAGTTACAAAGTCGGGAAAAGGCCAACTTGTTGCTTTCACTGGCAACAGTTAACTCCAAAAGCAATTTCCTCACTTAAAAGAAAAACAAATGGAGCTGGGTGGTAGGCTTTTGAAAGGAGGAGCAGAGAGTTCGGTTTGCGGAAACCTGGCTTTGTTTACCTGTAGGGCCTTGTTAAGACACATTTGCCTTGAGATAAAAAGGTTTTCTTTTGGGACAATCCCAAACTGACTTCACCTGATTCAATTAAGCAAGGCCTAATGAAAGAGAACTCCAGCTTAGAGAGCCACATCATCTCACCAGGTGAGTTGTAAATACATTCTGACCAGGTTTAAGAGGCGAGCTCTTGAAAATTTAATCTATTTTAAAAATGCATATCCTTGCCACAAATTTTACAAATTGCTTTGAAGAAGATCGCTGTGCTGATTGCATGCTGAGATAATTATTCTGTATCACCACTTAGGGAACAAGATTTTTTGATAAAGACTACACAGTGTCAGTCTTTGTTAATGACTTGGGAGGGGAAGGAGAGAGTCCTCTACAGCTGGGGCTGGCTTCATTCTCTTGCCTGGGTTCTAAGAACGCCTTTCTTTCAGAAGCTGGTAGAGGCTTGGTTTATGAGCTTTGAACCCTGTCGAGGAAGCTTTGCTCACCAGTCAAGTCCCTAGTTCCCTGCTGGAAGGTGAGAATTGTGATCCAAGCCTTTACCCTCTAGACTCCGAGATCAGGCTTGTCAACAGTGAGCAGTACCCTACTTGTGCTACACCCCGCTTTCCCTCCTCAAGCCTATGCCAGTGTGCTGGTTGATGGGTACTGATGTGGGGGGAGCCCTAGCTTGTCCCTCTGTCTCGGATAATATGCAGTCCAGGACCCACACGCGTAGGTGTTCTACCCCTCCCCACATCCTATGCACAGCAGCTGTGGCTAATTTCTCACAGTCCTCTGTCCCACTGAGCCTGGATGTGACCTCAGAATCCTTCTTAGCACAGCATTGCCGATCCTTTCACTTGGCCGTTCTTTCAATAACTTAATAAATACTTATTAGGAACCTATTATGCCAGCCACTGATTTTATTTAAAAACTAAGATAGATGTAGATAGATAGATAACTAGATAGATCGAGAGTAAAAGCAATGCTATATGCTATAAAATAAATGGGGGCAGTGGTTAGCGACTGGTTAGTGATTGGGAGGGGTAACTTCAGATATGATAGTCAGGGAGAGCTACTTTGAGGAGGCAACCTGAGAATTAGTTATTTCAAGAGCAGGAGAGAAAGCTAGACAAAAGAACAATGGGTGCAAAGGCCCTGAGGCAGGAATGATTTAATATGGTCCAGGAGCTAGCCAAGGAGAGGAACCCAATGAATTGCCCTGGAAGCGGGTCCATGGCATTTGAAGAATTGCCTCTTGGGGATCCCTAGTCCCTGTGATTGGGTTGAAGTATGAGTTTGACCCACAGCTGCGTAGACTTGGCTATTCATTTCTGGTGAAGTTACAGTTGGATGGCATTTCATGGGCGACTTGAGCTTCAGTAATACGGGTGTGTGGAAACAATACAGTATAATGGTTATGAGAGTAGGCTCTCCTGTTATAAGATTCTGGTTCAGATCCCAGCTCCTCCTGGAAATGCTCTGACCACAGAAAAATTATTTCACATTTTCTACATCTCAGTTTTGGCTAAGACACCAAAGAGTTAATTCACCCAATTGAGCAACTTACCAATACCTTGGATTGAAGAGTATTTTTTTCTGAATGTTTTAAATGAATATGAATATTATTCAAAAATACATATCCTTATTCTACATTCAAAATATTTAGGAATATATTCAAGAACATATGTAGCTCATCAATATATCCTTCATAAATATTACTATTTAATTTAACCAAATAGAGAAAAGCATATTAGAAAATAATCCCCTCCCCTACAAGACTGTTTTCAGCAATAATCATATAGTGAAACAAATAACAAAAATGGCCAGAAAGGAAATGCGAATACTTTCCTCATATTGAAAATTTCTTTAGGGCACCTGGCTGGCTCAGTGGGAAGAGTGTGCAACTCTTGATCTCGGAGTCGTGAATCTGAGCCCCACGTTGGGTATAGAGATTACTTAAATAAATAAAAAACTTAAAATAAGTCTCCTCACCTGAATATTTGTTTGCACAATCTTGCAAAAAGAAGAAAAAGTAAAAAAGAAGAAATAGAAAACAGATATTATTGTGCTGACTATTATTCGTTTTATATTTATTTATAAAGATTAAACTTTGATCCTTTGGTCACCGTTTCCTATAATATTATTTTGTGTAAATAATTATTCAGTAACTAATAAGTGAATTTTAATAAAACCAAACTGTAAAAGGTCCGATTTGGGCAAGTACCTTATGGGACCACTGTCGTCATAATTTATTTTATGGATTTGTTCTTGAGTTCGAAGCAAACAACGATTGAAAAAGAACACATTTCAACACTGAATACAGTAAAATAGTTCATGTAAGAACTATTGCGCTCACCAATGAAAATTTCCCTTCTCCTTGTTTCCGCGGTTTTAAATTTTAAAACAAATAAACACTTGAGTGGTGACACAGACTGGCAGAAATAAGGACCTCCAGTTCCGTGTCCGTCTTTATAATCCATGTGCTATCAGTGTTTACTTTGAATCTACTGTTGAAAGGCAGGTATTTGTAGTAGCAAAGGGCTGGAAAAGCCAGCTGAGCCACGTCTCACTGTTATGTTACAATGACAAATTTATCTCAAAAAGAAACCCTTGTAGCTGAGTTCATCTGCGGGGGACGGGCTGTAATTGGGAATTCTCTGAATTAACTTCCATGTAGAATACAATGTTTATTAAAGGAAAAGGAATGTGTTCCTTTGAAGCTTGCACCCATTATCTCTAAACTCAACAGTAATCCCTGCAAATCTTTTAGAATGTAGACCCAAAAAAAGCCTTTTGTGGAGGGGGAATGTATTTTATCACTGACATCATTTAGAACTGCCAGGGCATGGCATTGTAAAGAGAAGATCGGCTTTTAGTTGGTTTTATTATTGCCTTTAAATTCTCTACAATGCACCCTTCCCATCACCTTGCCCTCAGCACAGCACTGGATTTAATAACCAGTGATATAATTACTCCTTATAATTATGATCCCTGCCACAACAGGTATCACAAGTCCTCAGAAGTAGTGGGTATCTGATCCAAAAAGATTTCACTGAAGAAGGGATCTTTAAAATATATATATATATATATATATATATATATATATTGCGTATAATCCACAAACCACAAAATTCACCCTTGAAAGTGTACGATTTGGTGGTTTTAGCATTAGCACGGAATTTCAGAACCATCATCTCTAATTTGGGAGCATTTTCATCAACCCTAAAAGAAACCCCGTGGTCATGAGCAATCCCTTTGGGTTCCCCACTCTCCCAGCTCCTGGGAACCACTGACCTGCTTTGTGTGACCAGCTCTTGAGCTGAGCCCTGATGGATGAGTAGAAATCAGTTTGTCCAGCAGCAAGGAGAGAGGAGCGGAGCATTTCCGGAACACAACAATTAGGGAGGGGACCGTGGGTCCGACACAGTCATTTCCGCCTGGTGCACGTTCAGAAGACGCGGAAGTGAAGGAATGAGCAAATTCATCTCTTTTACCTTTTAAAGCATCATAAAGGATTGTCTTCCTTTAAATATTTATAGCATGAAGTCAGACAC
Source organism: Taxidea taxus jeffersonii (assembly GCA_003697995.1). Classification (NCBI taxonomy): domain Eukaryota; kingdom Metazoa; phylum Chordata; class Mammalia; order Carnivora; family Mustelidae; genus Taxidea; species Taxidea taxus. The sequence goes on from RCUC01166231.1 coordinate 12,978, forward strand.
ACGAGAGACATATAGGTGTGCTCCCACAGTTATGGTGCAATCTTCCTGTTTGTTTTGCAGAAATCTGTTTGGACTTTCATATGAAGCAAATAGCTGAACTAGGGCACCTGGGTGACTCAGTTGGTTAAGCAACTGCCTGCAGCTCAGGTCATGATCCCGGAGTCCCAGGATCGAGTCCCGCATCGGGCTCCCAGCTCCATTGGGAGTCTGCTTCTCCCTCTGACCTTCTCCCCTCTCATGCTCTCTCTCACTCTCTCTCTCTCTGAAATAAATAAATAAAATCTTAAAAAAAATAGCTGAACTGAACTTGGAAATCAGCTGTAATTTATCTTCTCAGGAAACACTAAACCCCAGACTTGTTAGACTTTCTTGTTGAGGTTTGACAGTGTGGAGGATGGAAGTCAGACTAAGGATTTGGGGTTGGTAGAGATTCAGAACAAACTCTTTGTCATTTGAATTTCTTTCTGTTGACTTTTTAAAAAAATGTATTTTTTTTCTCAATTGAAGTGTAGTAGGGACGCCTGAGTGGCTCAGTCAATTAAGTGGCTGCCTTCGGTTCAGGTCATGATCCCAGAATCCTGGGATCGGGTCCTACATCGGACTCCTTGCTCAGCAGGGAGCCTGCTTCTCTCTCTGCCTCTGCCTGCCGCTCTGCCTGCTTGTGCTCTCTCTCTGACAAAAAAAAAAAAAATAGGGACGCCTGGGTGGCTCAGTTGGTTAAGCGGCTGCCTTCAGCTCAGGTCATGATCCCAGCGTCCTGGGATCGAGTCCCACATCGGGCTCCTTGCTCGGCAGTGAGCCTGCTTCTCCCTCTGCCTCTGCCTGTGCTAGCTCCTGCGCTCTCTCTCTATCTGACAGATAAATAAATAAAAAAAAATAGAATGTAAGCTCCTTTAAAAAAAAATAAGTAAAATCTTTAAAAAAAAAGGAAATGTAGTAAATCCACTTGGTTTTCCTGGAAGTGTTGGGCTAGCCCTCATTTAGGGGGCCAGACCCAGACCAAAGGTCTCAGTCCTCCTGTTTTGGACTATTCCATCCCGTGTCCCCTACGATCACCTTTCTTAGTGTCTGGTGTAGACTGCCAGTCTTGCTTATGCAAATATATGCAATCTTGTTTTTCCCCTTTCTTTCAAGCAAAGTAGCATATTGTTCCAGAAGTTGCTTTCTACCCCTAACTATACTATGGAGAACTGAATATAAAAAGCCCTTCATTTTTTTGAAACAGTCTATTTTTTTTTTAAGATTTTATTTATTTGACAGAGATCACAAGTAGGCAGAGAGGCAGGCAGAGAGAGAGAGAGGGAAGCAGGCTCCCTGCTGAGCAGAGAGCCCGATGCGGGACTCGATCCCAGGACCCTGAGATCATGACCTGAGCCAAAGGCAGCGGCTCGACCCACTGAGCCACCCAGGCGCCCCAACAGTCTATTTTTAAACCATCTCTGTACCCAACGTGGGACTCGAACCTACACCCCAAGGTCAAGAGAGTCGCATGCTTCACTGACAGCTAGCCAGGTGCCCCTATTTTTTTTTAAAGATTTTATTTATTTATTTGATAGACAGAAATCACAAGTAGGCAGAGAGGCAGAGAGAGAGGAGGAAGCAGGCTTCCCGCTGAGCAGAGAGCCCGATGCGGGGCTCGATCCCACGACCCTGGGATCATGACCTGAGCCAAAGGCAGCGGCTTTAACTCACTGAGCCACCCAGGTGCCCCTTGTTTTTTGTTTTTAAATAACTCAATGATAATCCACGGTTTAACCCCTTTGCTACTGATGGACCCCTGAGATGTTTGTCCTTTTTTTCTCCTTGCAAACGCTGTTACAGTGATGAACCTCGTTCTCCCATACTTACGAGATGTGCAACTGTGGGGAAGTTCCCAGAGCTAGGATTGCTGGGCAGGGGCAGAGCATTAGTCATTTTGATAGGCTTTTGGGTACCAGATCGCCCCCCTTAGGAGTTGACCCATTTTGCATTTCCACCAGCTTGGTAATTTACCCACAGCCTCGCCAGCGGGGTAGGTTCTCAAACTCCCAGGATTTTCCCAAACTGATGGATGAAACCTCCTACATCCGTATAGTTTTCATTCGCGTCCTTTTCATTAAACATCTTTCATAAATGCTTTAAGGGCCATTTTTTGTCTGTGTGTGTGCATGTTCATGGTGAGCTCTCTTTAAATCTTTTGCTTATTTTCTATTAGATTTTTGGTTTTTCATATTCTCAATCTCTAGGACCCCTATACCTAAGAGGGAGGTATGAGTTGCAGACATTTTTTTTCCCATTTGTTATTTATCTCTTGCTGTGCTATTTTTTCCTCCCCGGGTGCTTTTTATACTTATATAATAATTTTGTAACAGCTCTGGTTCTTTAAATCACAGGCAGACCTTTTCTACACCAAGGTTTCAAAGGAAAAACATTTTTTAAAAATTTTCTTCTTAGACTTCTATGATTTCATTTTTACATTTAAATTTTGATCCACTTGGAGCTTATCCTACGCAATAGGAAGTATGGACCCTGCTACACACTTTTTGGAGGCTTATCCATTTATCTTAATACCATTTATTAAAATATCAACATTACCTCCACTGCCATGAGATGCCACTGTTATCAGAAATCAAATTCCTGGGGCGCCTGGGTGGCTCAGTGGGTTGAGCCTCTGCCTTCAGCTCAGGTCGTGATCTCAGGGTCCTTGGATCGAGCCCCCCATCGGGCTCTCTGCTCGGTGGGGAGCCTGCTTCCCCCCCACCCCCACCTGCCTCTCTGCCTACTTGTGATCTCTCTCTCTCTGTCAAATAAATAAAAGAATTTAAAAAAGAAAAAGAAATCAAATTCCCGTGTGTCTCTGGGTCTGCTTCTGGATTTCCTATGCTTCCATTAGTATGTCTGGCTATCCGGCCATTCCCACACTATTTTAATTATTGAGGCTTTGCAGTATGTTTGATCTGGAGGGTTCCCTTCTCATCGCATACCCCGTTTTTACAGTTTTTCTGCACAGGCTAGCTTATTTGCTTTTCCCATATAAATGTTAGGATCAGCTTGTCTAACAGCAGGATAAAGGAGCAGTTATCTTTTTCAGGCTTATATTAAATTTCTACTGGTTTTTTATTGATTCATTTCCCCCCCTAACTGCAACTGTCTACACACTGAGGCTCTTTGTTTTCTCTGTTGATCCTTTTTTCCAGACCAAATCCATTCCTTGCGCTGGTCTATATGAGCACCGTCCCCCACCCTCCATATTCTGTTCCAATGTATCTGCACAGCCTATGGACATAGCCACTGTTCCTGCTGTGTTTCTAGCATCCCCTCCATCACTGGCCACCTCTGGGCCTTTCCACTGTTGGGGAGTCAGACTTGGGGAAAGAAAATGAGAAAGGGGAGCTTCCTAATTGGCTTCGACTAGAAGGTTTCTACTTCACAGATTTTTCCGCCTGCTAAACCCACCCTCCACCTGAATCAGGAAAACAGAACAAAGATGCTCCTGGCAAGTTGGGAAGGCCAGTGTCTCCTCCACATCACCAGTAAGACCAGGAAAAAGATGTTTCCCCCTTTTCTTAACAGAGCAATGATGTTATACGATTTCAAGATGACTGGAAAAACTTAAATGGGGAATATGTGAAACCAGAATTATTATAAGGCCCTTGTGACAACGGGAATCTCTGATAGCTGTGTTTTTTCGATGCTACTCTTCTTTTTCCCTTTTTAGATACCTGCTTAGGCTCTGGACAAGATGACTCCCCAGGGATGGTGGCAGCTGGAAATCCAGGTAAGGAGCCCTTGATTGCAGACTTTGTTTGGGTTTTCTTTGATTTGTCATGCATAGTCACTGCCCCGACAAGAATTCTCATAAGCCCTTGCAGGCAGGAGCTGGTTACCTTCACCTCTCCATCCCCCAAACTAGCAGAGCGCTCAGGGCTCAACCAGTCCCTCCTTTGATTGATCTGTAGACGTCAATGCATTTTAGGCAGGCATTTGCTTGAATTAGGAAGAATCCCGTCAGTAATCCCGTTTATGAGAGTCCCTGTGGTCTGTTACTTGCTGACTTAGTTCAGAAGCTTCTGCTAAAAACATGTCCTGTGCCTGCAGCTATCAATTAGCTCATGTTCTGGCAGATTCTCCGATGTCTGTGACATCACCTCCACCTGACGGCAGTGCCTTCTCTTTAGAGAGATTGCCACATCCCTCCACCTCCCCTCAAATCTTGTTTTTGGAATTGTATGATGCTTGAGTCCTTCCTGGGAGTGGTCAGCTCCAAGAATTTGGGCCAGCTGCCAAAGCCTTTCTGCCTGATGGGGCAGGGATCCACGGGTCCCAGGAACGTGGGACAGGTGTTTTGCTCTCACCTAGGGAGACCGGATGTTCTGTGGCAGGGAAGACATCATAATCACCACTTGTAATTTCAGTGTTCTGAAATTCACATGGCTTTAAAGCCCCACCAGCCTGGTGCTCACGGTAGCCCTTCCCCTCCGGGAAATGGGGGGATGGGAGAAGGCAAGCAGGACAAGGTAAACAGGTAAAAGGGCCAGCCACATGGCTCTCTTTTGCCTTTTGCAGGCAAGAGGATGAAACAGCTGACATCTGTTTAGGGCGTGGGAATCCCACTATACTGGAAGCCTCTGATAAAGTAAACCAAAACATTTCATTAAAATTCATTTCCTTTTCTCACATCTTACTGAAAACAGAAAAATATTTCAACCTTGGCATAGCCACTGAATTATTCATCTGAAAATTAAAAACAAAAAAACAAATCAAAACTTTGACGCAACACAGACTGGATCCCGTTGCCCTTTGCTCCTTGCCATTCTCTTCCTCTGAAATGAGGCTGGGGTCCTGGCTTTGCACTGTGGCCAGTGCCAAGGAGGGGGGCATAGTCTCTCTCGTCCTCTCATAGGAGCGATGCCTGAACTCAGTCACCGAGGATGACTCCCATGTGGCCGTGAGCCCTGGACCTGTGGAACTTGGGGGCGTGGGGAGCCCAGACAGGGGCACACCAGGGAGGTACAGGCACTAGCTCAGAGAGAATGCCTCTCATCGCTCCCTGAAGGAAGCCAGGAGGAAAGCTTGGGGCTTGCCCATAATTCCCCTGCCAGCTGAGAGCTCCCAGGCAGGACTTCTCTGCTGCCTTTGACCTCCGTTCTCCCTGGAGGCTAAGGCTGAGAGAGAAACCTCTACGCCCAAGCTGCTCACTCCTACAGCACAGGGAGTGGAGCAGTTAGGGACCCACGATGGTCCTCTGCAGGCCCTCTCTTGGGTTATCCATTTGGGACTTCTCTTCCATTTCAAGGTTGCCTTTGCTGTTCATTTTAGCGAGATAGCATTTACCAGCCAGTTTGGGGGAGGAGACTTTTGATTGTGTTTTCCCCCAGGTGGCATCACTGCCCTCTGCCTTCCTCAGATCTCTGTCAGCACCCCTAAATACCCCATCTTCCACTGCCCATCCCCCATAAGCAGGGAGCTTCATGAGCCCTGGATCTATGGTGACCATGTCTTCTGAACCCCAACTAACACACATGGGTATGAGAACTCTTGGGATGCTCAGGGAAGTGAATGTTTGAAACTGGAGCTGTCCCAGGAGGCTGGTGGCTGTGTGCCCCATGCTTGGGTGGCCTGGGAGCCTTCCAGCAATGGACTTCATTTTTGGATATGGGTCAGACTAGTTATACGGCTTGTCATCCTGTTTAGGTTCCTAAGTTTCTGTCTCATGAGATTCTCCTATTTCAGTTAGCAGAAAATATTTTGGAAATAAGAATTGAGACTTCTTCCACTGATGGTCCAAATACATCAGAAGTTCTGAGTTAACCAGACAGTTCTGATGCAGAAAGCCATAAGCACACAGCCTCAAGAGGGGGGATGCTGTTTCTGGCAAATACACCACCCCTCCCCGCAAAGAAAAATGGTCCAATTATGCAATGGGACTGTCAGTGTTAATCAGATTATCCAGAAAGTACTCAAAAAAAAAAAAAAGTTTCATTTTATGGCACAAATAAAGCCAAAAGGGAGGCAAGAGTTTCCAGCTTCCCCTAAAATGCTCACTCAGTGACTGTAAACAGTCTTATGGGTAGAGGATTCTTCAAGTGAATGTGTGATCCACGCCAGGGATGTTGGCAGCAGTGACCAGGGTTTCAGAGGGAGAGAAGTGGGTCTGCAGGGAGAAGCAGATGGGCAGATGTGGGAGGACAAGGGGGCTGAGCCTGGAACCGGGAAAGCAGAGGTGGGATCGGAGCTGAGGGCAGGGACCAGCTGAGGAGGCTGGGTCTGGAGGCTTGGAGCAAAGCTTGACTTTGAGACCCGATGGTAAGCTGGAGCTACAGAGCCGTTGTGTTCTCTTGCTCTGGCCACCATGACATAGTACCATAGCCTAGGGGCTGGAGGTCAGGGCTTGACCAACAGACAATTATTGTTGCATGGTTCTGGAGGCTAGAAGTCCAAAATCGAGGTGTTGGCTGGTTTGGTTCCTCCTAAGGGCCTTGAAGGGCATCTGTTCCAGGCCTTTCTCCCCGCTTCTGGTGGTTTTCCCACCATCTTTGGCGTTCCTTGGCTTGTAGACACATCCCCCGGATCTCTGCCTTCACGTTCACGTGGCATTCTTCCTGTGTCTCCATTTCCCTTTATCCTAAGGACACAAGTCATCTTGGAGTAGGGTCCCACCTGGTATGGTCCAAGGTGGGACCCTGCTCCAATAGGACCTCCTCTTAACTAATTACATCTGCAAAGACCCTATTTCCCATTAAGGCCACATTCGTAGGTATTGGGGTTAAGACTTCAACATATGAATTTGGGAGGAGGGGACACAGATCAACCTGTAGCACCAGGTATAGAGGGGGAAACAAGCATGAATGGGGCCTTGGGTGGGGGTCTCAGGCAGGAATAAGGGATATGGAGGGTCTTTGGGGGCTGGAGGATCAAGGAAACAAAAGAGAGTGATTGAGGCATGGATGAAGGCAGAGCCTATCCTCAGTTCCAGAGGTGGCTTGAGGGTTCAGGCATACTCCAGGACAGATGGTGCTCATTTGCATGGAGGGAGCTCTAGCCAGGGAGGAGTAGCCCCAGCCAAGGAGGAGTAGCCCTCAGGGTTGGCCCCCACTGGGGACCCAGCCACACCTCACTCCACAGTCCTGGCTACAGACTTTGTCTTGGATCCCTACTGCCATGGAAATCCTGGGGTTCTCTTTACTCCCTGGAAAATTAGTGGCTGTGAAAAATGAATCTTTCCAGGCTCTTGGTGAGCAGTGTCCCCCAATGTCCATTCTTCTTTTGCTCCATAGCAGTAAAGTCCCTGATTTTTTACCCAGGTGTCTGGGCATCTGGAACAAAAACTACATTTTCCAGGCTCCCTTGTAGCTTTGTCCCCATGTGACTAAGTTCTGACCAATGGGAAACCAGCAGAGATTCGGGGCAATTTTATGCTTTGGTGAACCTTTTGCTTCAGGAATCCTTCCTTTCTCTTCCATAGCTCTCTATTATTAAACCCTGAGTTTGAGCCTTTAAGCATTTTACAGGTGTCAACTCCTTTGTTTCTCACCATCTTATGAAGTCAGTGTTCTCGTCGTCTCTGTTTTACAGATGAAGACATTAAGGCGCACATCTGACTCATGCCCTTATATCTCTGTTTTACTTTTTTCCTTTCTTTGGCTGATAGATGAAAAAAAATCCAAACTGCCCCAAGAGATTAGTTACTTAGGGAGTGATGACTTCTACTAAGGGTTTAGCTCCTGGCTCTTCAGGTAGCTAGCTAGACTGCAGCAGAGCTAGTCACTTTTTGATCAAGGGCCAGACCCTAAAGGTGATGTACCACCCAGATGGAAGAAAGCACAAGGATCCTGGGTACCTGTAGCAAGGACTGCTTACCAGAGTGACTTGTTCTTCTTCTTGAGCACACAGCTAGATTAGATTCCTCAACCTCCCTTGTAGCTTAGAATAGCTTCCAGCCAGGGGCACCTGGTGGCTCAGTCAGTTAAGCATCTGACTCTTGATTTTGGCTCAGGTCATGATCTCAGGGTCGTGGAATGGAGCCGCATATTGGGCTCTATGCTCAAAGGGAAGTCTGCTTGAGATTCTCTCTTCTCCCTCTCCCCCTTACCCCCTCAAAAATAATTTTTTTTAAAGAGAAATTTCAAGACAATGGAATTTGAATGGAATTCTGGATGTGGCCCATTAGAGTCAATGCTCCCTGATCTATGCTCTTTTTCTATCATCTGGCCATCTACAGAGGAACAGTAGAACCACAAGATGGAAGGAGCCCATGTCGACGATCCTCTGAATACATTCCTTAAATAGATTTATTTAACAAATAGTTATTAGAGCCAACAAGAGGCTAGACCCACATGGAGGAAGGTTGCCTGCTGATCAGAAACACTTACATTGGATTGATAAATCACCAGGGAACTAGTTTTCATTGTGTTAAGACATCCACATCTGGGTCTTGCTTGTCACTGCAGCCAGTAGTGATGCTAAGATAGTCCTTAAGACCATTGTGGAACAAATTGGCCATACCAGCCCACATGGGAAGGTCTATATGAGAAAGATACAAACCACACTCTTGCACTTGCTGTGATTTCTATAATTTCTGTACTCCTGGTGTGCTAATTGAGGTGGTCTGGTAACGTAGGTTAATCTAACCTTGTAAGGGAGTGTGATCATTACCTTGGTCCCTCTAGATGTTTCCTATGTTTGCTTTGTGCCCCTGCTTTTTTCCAGTGTGTGTCTGACTGTGACCCTGGAGGTTTCCAACAATTTTATTTTTGCCAACTTTGAAATTCAGAGCCTCCAAAATACCACTTTCTCCAAGGATGACCTTTGGTGCCTCCAGCCAAGGTTACTTCAGGTAACCAGCCCTCTTCCTAGAAGGGCTGGGCACCTGGACATGAAAAAATCCACACTAACCTGACAGGTGACTCAATTAGCAAATGGGTGATGACTTACATTCAGTATCTATGATAGCAGCCTTTCAGCTTATGATCTTCCCAGTAGATTTCTTAAGAACTTGATCTCTGCAACTTTTTAGAACTCACTTGGCACATTTGGATTAAAAAAAAAAAACTGATCTGTTTCACCAAGTCTTCAACATTCCAGATGGCTCAAAGGTGGTCTTGGTAATTGTAGCATGACTAGGACACTTGGCATGAACCAAGGTATTGTTTACATCCAGGCCTTAAAAATCCCAGCTTTCAAGAGTATAGAAAGGACCTTGGTGCTAGTAGCTTGGACTGAGCATTCCAGTGGTGTTACAACCCTGCAGCTAACACTTCATGCCATGGAGACAACTGTTAACCATCTCCCATCTTCTGGATTGCTGCCATGTTTAGACCTTAACCCTTGAGAAGTCTTTCCTCACACATAAGTGGGAATAAATGCTTATGACTCTAGAAACCTCCCAGAAACCAGACATCATGGAACCCAGGGCTTTGAGTGTCCCTTTGTTCTCCAGGTCAGCCACTAGGGGGTTCATGACGAGGTTTCAGACTGACCCAAGTTTGAATCTCAACTTTGTGAAGCTTCTAGATATGGGAGTTTTTCCAAGTTGTATCATTTCCCTGACACTTGGTTTCTTCATCTGCAAAATGGGACATGATCCTATCTTAAGAGGACTAGACATCTCAAATGTAAACCCTCTGTAAATGTAGTTATTTTGGGGAATGATGGAAGTCTTCTAGCCACAGAGTTCCGACTGTCTTGATGCTGGTCGGTCTTCATTCTCCTTCCCCCCTCTGGAAGCATGGGTCCCCCAGAGTCCCAGTCCTGCTACTTAGTGAGCCATGTGACTTGGTTGATTAATTGAATTTCTTTGAACTGTTTGCTCATCTTTAGCATGGGTATAGTAATAGTACCAGCCCCGTGGCAGTGTTGTGAGAATTAAGGGAGTTAAAATATGTGAGGCACATAGAGCAGAGTTGGGCACATGGAAGTATCCATTAAGTTATTGTTATAGGAAAGGATTACTTATTGGCTTATGTTGTCTCCCCTTTGGGACTGAAAGCTCTTTGGGGCTTGAAGCCTTATCTCTCTACCAACCACCCACACCTATTTGCTGTTAAATCTAGTCCTTTGGATGCTTAGTCCCTTCCTGCGGATTCATTGGCTGGCTGTTCATGCTGGGAAAGGGCAGGCTCTGACCAGTCTCCAGAGTGGTGAACCTTTGGCCACCCACTCAACCTCTGAGCCATACGTCCCATCTCTAAAGCAGATGGAGCCCTATAGCTGTGCCTGTAACCCTGGTCCATTTTGTTACCAGAAAGAAATCTTATTTCAAGTATAGAGAACGGTGAAGAGTCTGTTCTTAAATGTTTCTCATCAACTGTTTGCATTGTAGGCTTCAGTGTGAGTATGTAATACAAGTTTCTGGCTCTTCTGTCTCAAGCCAACATCCTAGGAAAAGGACAGAGGGAGGAAACCATCCCGCTTGGGGTTTAGATAATACCATTGTCAGAGTCTCAGGTGATCTCAGTGACACCAGATGACTTATGATGCTCATCTCCACACCCACAGCATAGTCCATGCTCCATGATGGTAGGTCTCCTTGCCCTGGCCCCCTACCCCTGCCTGGAGCCCGCCCTCACCCCGCTGACTTCTGGGAAAGACCACTCTGGCATCCAGCTCTGAGCTGTCACAGACAGCTTCCTCTTGGTCCAGCCGAGTGGTAGGATGCCATCCACTGGCCAGGGAGCATGTGAGCAGGACCTGGCTTGGCCTTCCCAGCAGAAGGACCCAGCATTGGACCAGGAGGCTCCAGGATAGGTGGCTAGGCTCCTTCCCTGCTGTGGGCGACCTGTATTCACATCCGCATACATCATCGTGTATGTTCCGAGCATCTACAGCATCGGGAGCTGGGACTCCCTTCTGCTTTTCCTAGTGTGAGGGCTCACACCCCCCAGTCCCACATTCAGATGGCGTTTCCCCTTTATGGGCATTCTGCTTTCAGAGAAGGAAACAGGGCTGGAGCCCCACGTTGTGTTCTCAGTATGACGATGAAACATGTTCGTGCTCACAGTCTCCGATAAGCACCTGGAGCCCCACCTTCTCAGGATTTGCCCTCTTCGGGAACTACTTGATTGCTGCTTATAAGTCAGAAATCCAATTTGGTGGATAGGTTCCCCCATCCTTGTTCAAGGCACTGGGGATGCAAAGGAACCGGGGGTTAGGAAACCACACAAGGAATAGCCACAACATGTATCATTAAATAAAAAAAGGTGACCAGCCTCAATGACAAGGGTTGTTGCCCATCCCTTGTCAACAGGCACCCACCCCCACTTGCAGGAACCCCGGGGTAGTGAATAGCAGCTTGTCTAGCTGAGGTGCTAGGGATTTTGTCAAAGCCCGCCTTAATGAGAAAGGCAGGCCCACCTACCATGAACTTTCTTCTATGGCTTCATTCTTCAGCAGTGCTCAAGTGTAAATAAACTTGTTTACCAAGATCTGAACGGTGATGTTAATGGAGTCTTATTTGTGCCATCATAATGACAAGCCATTTGTGCCCAGTTGAACTCAGACAGCGGAGGAAATAACCGGAGAAATTGTCTTTCTGTTCTAAAGTTTCCAGACAGATGTCTTGGGCCAGAGTTAGCACTGTTAATATTCTCCTTTGCTTTTGATTGTGTGTCTGTAGTAGAGAAAAACCTTGTTACTGGGCCCAATGTGGTAAACAAAATTATACTGTAGGTAACGAGAAGAAAAGTGAAATAAGCATTGAGGAATGCACCAACGGGTGTAACCTTGGTGGCCAGTCTGTGGTTTTTATGAAATGAATGCATGAACGCGAGGGCCCTAATTATTGCTTTCCATCGACAAAGTACGGTGAATATAGAGAAGGTGACAAGCTGGTGCTGGCTGTGTCTCAAAGCAGCCTTAGAGAGAAGTACAGAAATTCTTGTGCGCATGGCATTACATTAAGAAATTATTTGCAAAAGCCAGGCGGTTTTTAACGCTGTCTTGGGTAGATCGGGTGGATGACTAATTTTGTTTTTGATGGTTGGTAGTGGGGATCCACAGCCTCCAGCCTGTGAACCAAATCTGGCCCACTGCCTGCTTTTGTAAATAAAGCTTTATTGGGAAAAGGTTAGAGAAGATCCACAGGCTGTGGGTGTGGTGATGACCAGATGGCATGGAGAAAGAAAGAAAAATTAATGTATTCCCAGATAAGGGGGAGGAAGAGACAGTATATGCAGGGGAAATTGGGGCCTTCAATAAGGAGGTGGGTTCCAACGTGAAGAGGGGAAGAGAGGGCTCTGTGGGTTGTGATTCCGTTCTTTGATGAGAAGACTTTTCGGAGTATAAATTTAAATGGAATTGCTTGGGTACAAAGAGAAATTACCATGTAGGTTTTTATGGAGGTATTAAACATTTTATCAACTCATGGGATCTCTGATTCACAAATAAATGGCCTCAGAATCAGAACTTCAGTAGAAGGAAACTTTGGAGACTCAAACATGGGAGGGAAGGATCCCTACTCCCCCCTTGCCAACGGGTGGGGGGTGGTGTTTAAAGCACTTGGCTTCTCTCACTTCGAAGGCTTTGTGTGAAGGCCATCCCCTAGGCTTGTACTGTTGCTGCAAATGGAGAGAAAAGGAATATGGAACATTTTTCTCAGGCTGGAGGCAATGATTGCCCAATAGGGTTCATTAGAGGAGGGCCAGTACCTACCTGTTTAACAATTCTGTGTTTGGATTCAGTAGCCCAGTGGGTTGTAAAGTAGGTGAGGGCCACAGATTTTATGGGGGATGGGAATCTTTGAATCCCAAAGGTGAGGATGTGGGATCGCTCTGGGTAGACACTCCATAATGTGACAATTAATACGGAAAGAACGTGTTAGCCCGGATAACCCAATGTCTGGGCTGTCTTGGACAAAAGGTGACTTCTAGTTCAAACAGTCCTAGTAAAACTTACTGCTGCTTTCCTTTCCTGCTGTCTCACCGAGAAGGGTGCCCGCGCTCACAGTCTGGTGATCACAGAACCACGTGCTCAGCCACAGCACAACAGGGGTAGTGGCTAACCCTTGTCAGGCCCTGCCTGGTGACCTTCCACAGACCATCACCTTCCTTGAGTGTTCACAACCCCATGAGGAGGCTCTAGGGTCATTCCCATTTTACAGAAGAGGAAACTGAGGCACAGAGTGGCTAGGTAACTTGCCCATGATCACACAGCTAGAACGTAGGGGAGGCAGGCAGCCAGTTCCAAGTGCAGGCTTTCAAAAAATATTTTAAAACAGACCTGAGGTACACAGAATCGGGTTCATTATGATCTTGGTATGACACACTCTCTCACGCACATGTCCTCTTTTCCTTATTTAGTTAATAAAATTATAAATCATTTAAAATACACACACACACACACACACACACACACACACACACATCTATGTAGTCTTAGTTTGGGATCCCACAGAAGCAGCCCCTGAGACTGAGAGGTCCTCCTCCTTCTCCTCCTCCCTCTCCCCCTCCCCCCCCCCCTCCCCTCCCCCCTCCCCAGGTTTGTATTTAACTTCCAGGTAATTAACATACAGCATAACACTGGCTTCAGATGTGCAGTACAGTGACTCAACACTTCAGACAACACCCACTGCTCATCACAAGTGCCCTCCTGAATCCCCATCACCCACTCCATCCATCCCTCACCCACCTACCCTCTGCTTACCATCCGTTTGCTCTCTGGAGTTAAGTCTGCATCTTGGTTTGCCTCTCTCTCTCTCTCTTTTCTTTTTTCCCCCATTTTCTCATTTGTTTTGTTTCTTAAATTCCACATATGAGTGAACTCATATGGTATTTTTCTTTCTCTGACTGACTTATTTCACTTTGCTTAATACTTTCCAGCTCCATCTATGTTATTGCAGATGGCAAGATTTCATTCTTTTTTTGGCTGAGTAATATTTCATTGTTCATATATAAAAATATAGAGATAAATATAGATATCTATATATAGATAGATATGAATATCTGATAGATATTCATATCTATTTTAATTTATAGATATTTAATTAATTTATATTTAATTAATAGGTTTATTTATTATTTTATTTTAAGATTTATATTTAATTAATAGATTTATTTATTATTAATTAATATTTATATCTATTAATATCTGTTAGATATTTAATAGATATCTCTATCTATCTATATATCTATATCACACGTTCTTTATCCAGTCATCAATCAATGGACACCTGGGCTCTTTCCATAATTTGGCTATCATAGATAATGCTGCTGTAAATACTGGGGGGGCATGTATCCCTTAAAATTAATATCTTTGTCTTCTTTGAGTAAATACCTAGTAGTGTGATTGTAGAGTTGTAAGGCAGTTCTTTTGTTCACGTTTTGAGGAACCCCCATACTATTTTCCAGAGTGGCTGCACCAGCTCGCATTCCCACCAGCCGTGCAAGAAGGTTCTAAGGGGTATGTTCTTAAGCAGTAGCCACAAAGGGCAACTGGAGCTCATTCCTGTGGGAAAACTGAAAAACACATGTGCCCCGGGGGAGAGGGAGTAGAGACGTGGACACACCAGCTGCGGTCAGCCCCAGTGGTTGGCAAACCCCAGCAAAAGGTAGAAAAGCCTTCAGGGCTAGAGATGCACATCTTGGTGGTTGGAAGTCATCTGGGGCACATGAAAAATTAGGATACAAGGTAGTGATTCTGAGTATTTTTATTTTTTTAAGATTATTTATTTATTTAATAGACACAGAGAGAGAGATCACAAGTAGGCAGAGAGGCAGGCAGAGAGAGAGAGGAAGCAGGCTCCCTGCTGAGCAGAGAGCCCAATGCAGGACTTGATCCCAGGACCCTGAGATCATGACCTGAGCCGAAGGCAGAGGCTTAACCCACTGAGCCACCCAGGCGCCCCGATTCTGAGTCTTTATAAAAAAAATCATTGCCACCCCTGAGGAGACTTTTAAAGCAGATTTTCCTGAGTGCTCACACCTCTGTGAACTTTTAATACCACAAGTATATCGCAAATATATTAATGTACTGTGGCCCTTTGGGGGAGGGGTTGCGAACCATTAAAATATGCAATAATTTTTGCCCCCTATATTAGTCAATGTTCTTCAGAACCAATAGGATATATGTGTGTGTGTAACTTGATTCTTACACATATCTATCTATACTCATATAAATAAGTATACGAATATATTTCAGTGTTTTCACATTTTCAAAACATATATAAAATAAGGAAGGGGGGCATGTGATCATGGAGAGGTACAGTTGGCAGGTTGCAGGCCCAGGAGAGCCAACGGGGTAACCTCCAATCCCAAGGCCAGCCAGGTTCAAGACTCAGTGAGAGCTGATGTTTTAGTTGGAGTCTGAAGTGAGGAAAGCACCACTGTCCCAGCTCCCAGTGGTGGGGCAGGAGGAAATCCCTCTTGCTCCTGGGGTGTCAGCCTTTTTGTTCTCTTCAGGCCTTCAGAGGACCGGGTGGGACCCACTTTAGGGAGGCGCTTTGCTTTCCGGCTTTACCAATTCAAATGTTAATCTTTGCCCAGAAACACCCTGGAAGACCCAGAATAATGCTTGACCAAATGTCTGGGCACCCCACGGCCTGACCAAATTGCAACATAAAATTAAGCATCACACTTCCCACTCCTATACCACCTGTGGCGCATTTGGGGGTGGGGGGATATGGCCCCTGTCGGAGATGCACCATCCCAGTGACTGGGGCACAGTGCAGACTGCAGACCGCAGCTGGCCTATTTGTACACCAGGCCCGCACCACCCAGCTCTAGGGGCTCTGTCCGTGTTCCCTGAAGCACCATTGGTGTTGTGTTCCCTGAAGCACCATTGGTGTTGAGGTGCTGAATCCACGGGAGCAGCCAGAGGAGAAGACCCCCCTCATTTCATTCTTCTAGGCTAAGGGGTCCTGGAGGAAGAGAGAAAGTGATGGGAGAGGGTAGGACAGATTTGAAGCAAATGATGAACTTTGAGAATCCACCACAGAGGAAATGAAGGTCTGGTTTTCATTATTTCCCAGGATTTCTATGCAGTTTCGATTTCCCCAAAAGGAGCCCCTGCACAAAACAATTAGGCCCGGCCATGGTATTTCACTGCTGTTGAAATCAGCTCCTAGAGAGGATGTGAACATTTCTCTCCGTGCCTGAGCCCCACCTCAATCTCAATGAGAGGCTAAGTTCTCATGTTCCTGAGTTGAAAAGCAGTCGAACAGATGGTGGCTGGCACCTTTCTCAGGAATCCTGGAAACCCACCAGTCTATCCACTGAGGTATGAAAAAGAGGAAAAGGGACAAAAAAAAATGTGATGTAGAGAGAAAAATGACTGGAGTGGATGAGCCCAAGAGAAGACCATGCTGCCTCGTGTGTTGGAGGGGTGCTCTCTGCCATAAGCCAGGAGTTTGGGAGTTTGGGAGCTGGGGTAGGGGGAGCAGAGGGGAGGGCCTGCTCTCTCTTTCCAAGATGGGACCCTACTGCTACAGTCAGGGGGCTGAGATCAAATAGCATCCCAAGCCTATTCTCAGGGGATACTCCTTCCCCAAAAGATTCTGAAGTCGAGCTGGAGCGAACCATTCCAAATGTGTATGCTTGCCTTAAAAGAACAGAATTTCATCCAGGTTCTAAATGGAAGCTTAGCTTGTGAAAACTGGATCAGAGAAAATGTGAAGAGAAGGAAAGAGAAAGCAATGCAAGATGGCACACCTACTTTTCCCAAGAGAGAGGACAACTTACTACAAACCTATATCTGGACTTTAGCACTGAAGAGCTAGCAAGGAAGTTTTTTCTGCTGTTTCCTTGGTAGAATAAGAAAAAGGAATCTAAGCAAAGAATGTCTTTTTGGGGAGGGGTGGGGGTTGAGGGAAAATGATGGCTTTAAGTCATACCTTGGTAAGGTGTATATACTTGCTTTTCTGCCCAATGATTTCAGATTTTTTTAAATAAATGGGAGCAATATTTGTGGGATATAATCCAAGACACTATGCCACATTCTCTCCCCTTTTATTGAACTTGAGACGTAAGGTCTACATTACCTTTGTCCTGATAGAGACTCATTGTTCAGCCTTGGTGACAATTTCACTGCTGACCAGGTAACACTTAGTATCAATTAAACCACTCTAGCAGAATTGCTCCGCTTTTCCAGGTCTAACAAATTTAAGTCATTATAGACATCATTATAGGAAATCAAATAGAGGAGAGAACCCTAGAATGTGGAGCATGTCATATCATTGTTTTAGGGCTAGAATCTAAAAGAGTATTAAGCCAAATCAATCCCTTCACTTTACAGATGTAGAAACTGCATCCAAAGAGGTTGAACAATTCACTGAAGATTAGCAGCCGGCTGGGGACAGACTGGTGGGGGAGAACCCACATTTCCTACCTCAGAGAAGACCTGCTTACCCCCTTGTAACACAGAAGAAGAAAACTACCCACAGGTTCACTGAAAAGCCCACTCAATGGGACCTGAGACCACAGGTTGGCATTTTAGAAAATTTAAGATAGGAAATTTGTTCGCACTGTGAGAAGGGAAGATGGACTAAAAATGGCAGCATACGGGGTTAGCTTTCATCTGCCTCATTAAAAAAAAATGTCCAGTGGGGTCATGAGAAAGATATTGGGAAATCTCCATGCCAAAGCCCCCCAAAGAACATATTCAAATCCCACACTCCTGCCTACAGATGCCTGAAGATCAGGAGTAAAGGCGTTGCTTCATGTCACAACAAAAAAGGGGCTTTCTATGCACGTGGAAGTGATGTGGTTGTCCCCATAAAGTCCAGCTGCGGAACTGCAGACATGGAGGAAAGCAAGGGGATGTGTGCCGGCCGAGATCCCCTGTAGCAAAGGGAAGAGTGGGAGTTGGCAGGACTGAAGATTCTGACTATAGATCTGTTTATAGGAGTGGGTTTGGAAAGAACCCACTCATAGGACCCCTGGGTAGGCAGAAACCAAATTCAAAAAGGGATGCATCAAACAATCTTTTGGGATATAGAAAAAATTTTGATGTTTTGCTTTTATTTTTATATTAAAAATAAGGAATAGGGGCACTTGGATGACTCTTGATTTCTGCTTGGGTCATGTTCTTGAGGTCATGAGATCGTTAGGCTCTGTGCACTGAGCATGGTGCCTACTTGGGATTCTCTCTCTCCCTCTCCTTTTGCCCCTCCTGCCTGCAGATAAATAAATAAATCTTTTTTTTTTTTAAATAAGGGATAAGTTAACTTTTTTGAGTATCTAATAAGTGGACAGCACTACTGTTCTCTTTTGGCCAAACATTCTGAGTGTGTAGGGTACCAGCACTTCTGGGGGATGAGAGGGAAGCCCCATCCTAACAGACTGCCCTCCAACTACCAGATTAAGTGGTGTGACACATGACATACCTAGTTGTTGGTAAACTAATTCTGTCAAAAAGGACAAGGGGGTCTTCTGGATGTGTTAGTGATAAGCTATTTGGACTAATGCTCCTTACTGTCATTTTCACACCTAAAAATTCTAGATAAAAATAGATTTTAAAACAACCTCCTTAAAATATCAAGGAATTGGCAGCAAAATTAGGAATTATAAGGTAATTGAAAATTGATGAAAAAGTTGGAAGCCTGAAAAGCTTTGTTCCTAGGGTGTTAGCTCATCTAGGCACATAAGAAGCATTAGATTTTAGTCCTTTGGGCCATGAAGACCAGAAATCAAGCCATGGTAGACCCTTCCTCAAGTAAACTGGGATCCCAAAGTGTTGCTCTCTCAAGTTATGGGTGATCCCGAGAGAACCACCCTTGCACAGATTTGCAGTCCAAAGTAACATCATGTGGGAGGACTGGAATCCTGATAGCTGTGAATTTCATTTGAAAGAATCTCGCATGACAGTGCTTTGAGGTACTCAGCGGAAACAAATACAAATATTCTTCTAAGGAATGCCCCTTTCGTCCAGATTTCAAATTATTCCTACGAATAATTTTTTTAAAGATTTTATTTATTTGACAGAGATCACAACTAGGCAGAGAGGAGGCAGAGAGAGAGGGGAAAGCAGGCTCCCTGCTGAGCAGAGAGCCCGATGTGGGGCTCGGTCCCAGGACCCTGAGATCATGACCTGAGCCGAAGGCAGAGACTTAACCCACTGAGCTACCCAGGCGCCCCACCTACAAGTAATTTTTAATGACTGTCAAAAAGCGTCCAACTGAAAATAATCCAGCACGTAGAAAAATAG
Source organism: Taxidea taxus jeffersonii (assembly GCA_003697995.1). Lineage (NCBI taxonomy): Eukaryota > Metazoa > Chordata > Mammalia > Carnivora > Mustelidae > Taxidea > Taxidea taxus. Next base: position 32,091 of record RCUC01166231.1, read on the forward strand.
TCACTGTGAAGGAGAACAATCAGAAACAACATATAATGGAAACATCCAAAGACTTCCTATATTGGCATTGTCAAACACAGATCATAAAGCAAGTATCCTTCCTATATTTAAAGATTAAGGACATGTATTTTATATATACTTATATATATATAAACACACACACACACACACACACATAGGTATACACACATATACACATATATGGAATGGGAAACTATAAAAAGTGATAGAGAAAATTTGAAAAAGAACCAGATAAAGTTTTTACAAATGAAAAGTACAAGTTGAAATGAAGAACTCAGTGGATACATATAAAAACAGAGTATACACAGCCAAAGAAAGAATTTAATTCAATGGAAGATATGTTTGAGGACATTTTCCAGAATAAAGCCCAAGAGATGAAAAGATGGAAAATACAGAATAGAAGTTACAAGATATGGAAGATAAACTGAAAAGGTCTATTATCCCTTTAAGCAGAGTCCCTGAAGGAGAGGCAAGAGACAGGTATTTGACAATAGAACAGCTGAGATTTCAATAATGAATCATTCCATAGGGGTGCCTGGGTGGCTCAGTGGGTTAAAGCCTCTGCCTTCGGCTCGGGTCATGATTCCAGGGTCCTGGGATCGAGCCTGGCTTCAGGCTCTCTGCTCAGCGGGGAGCCTGCTTCCTCCTCTCTCTCTCTCTGCCTGCCTCTCTGCCTACTTGTGATCTGCCAAATAAATAAATAAAATCTTTAAAAAAAAATGAATCATTCCATAATGAGGTCAATGATGAATTTCAAGCATAAAAGAAATGCAAGCCTTGAATACATCCTAGTGAAACTGCAACAGAGGAAAAACAAATAAAAAGCTATAAAAGAAGCCATGGTAAAAAGATAGCCTGGGGTCACAGACTCATAGCTGGCTTATCAACTGTGACAGGGGAAGTCATGATAGTTGAGTGACACTGTAAGTGCCTAGGTGGCTCAGTCCTTTCAGTGTCCGACTCTCGGTTTTGGCTCAGGTCATGATATGATCTCAGGGTTGTGAGATGGAGCCTCATGTCGGGCTCCATGCTCAGCATGGAGTCTGGTTGGGATTCTCTCCCTCTCCCTCTGGCCTTCCCCGCCCCCCTCTCTCCGTCTCTCTCTCATAAATAAATAAATTTTGAAAAACATTTTTTTAAAAAGGTGAATGACTTCACCTTTCACCTTCAACTAGAGAAACAAAATGGCTGCCAACCTAGGATTCTGCCCAGAGAGTCAACTTGAGGCAGCAGTTGAAGTAGGAGGATCCATTACTGGGCGAGTACAAGAGTCCTGAACTTTTTTTTTTTAAGATTTTATTTATTTATTTGACAGACAGAGATCACAAGTAGGCAGAGAGGCAGGCAGAGAGAGAGAGGAGGAGGAAGCAGGCTCCCCGCTGAGCAGAGAGCCTGAAGCCGGGCTCGATCCCAGGAACCTGGGATCATGAACCCCAGCCAAAGGCAGAAGCTTTAACCCACTGAGCCACCCATGTGCACCGAGTCCTGAAGTCTTAAAACTGGCCCTCCAGGGCTTTCTTCTACGACATCACTCCAGACCTAGGGGATAGTACTCAGAGTGGAATTTAAATTGAGCCAGGTAAGGACAACTTAGAGGAGGAAAAGAGAAGGTCCAGACTGGAAATAAGGGAGGGGACGTGGGACAGGAAATCTTAGAACACAAGCCATCTGATGTTTGACATCATATAAAAACAACAGAAGAGGGGCTTTATGATGTTGAAATTTTTTCCCAAACCCTGCGTCTTAGCTATAACAAAATTCCATCAGCTGGGTGGCTTATAACCAACAGAAATTTATTTCTCACTGCTCTGCAGAACAGGACGCCAGTAGACTGCTGACTTCCTCCTATGTCCTCGTACAGCAGAAGGAGTGAGGGAGATCTCTGGGGTGTCTTTTCTAAGACCACTAATCTCATTCGTGGGGGCAGAACCCTCATGACCTAATCTACCAAAGTCCCCACCACATTGGAGTTTAGGGTTTCAACCCACAAAATTTGGGCGGGGACAGACACAAACATTCATTCTAAGGCACCCTGCTTCATTTTAAACTCAGGAGAATGAATTTCGCCTAAAATGTAGCAATAGAAAAGCCACTGAAGTAAAAATCTCTACAAAGCTGGGATTTAAAAAAAAAAAAGGAACAAAAACACTACAAACACACAAAAAGGCATGCTCACAAGATAAAAGCATAATCTCCTATTTCAAACCAAGCTAAACATTTTCAGAAAACAATAAAAGACACAGAAATACGTCCAGAAGTATAAAAACTTTAGAAATAAGGTAACATAAATAATTAAAAATAAAAGAAAAACATTTCAGAAGAGTAAAGTGGAAAGAATATGGGAATAGTAGTGCATAGTAGTTACAATAAAAAGTAGTTGGAAAAAAGAAAATGTTTTCAAATGAAGAAAGGAAGAAGGGATTAAAAAGTATTTAGGAGAAAGTAACAAAAGCTGAAGATAACAATGAAGACAAATATATGGACAACAGAAGACCTTTAGAAGCAAACCAAGCAAGGCAGAAAATGAATCCTAAGGAGTATAATCCAGGAAAACTTGCCTAAAATCAGAGGGGAAAAAAGGATTTGAAATTACACATCGAAAGAGGAAGGACATCGTGTAAGTTGAAAGTTACTAACTGAAAGTTACTAACATCTAGAGATATCCTACTATAGTTACTGGACTTTCAAGAAAAAAAAATAAATTATTTGAGCATCCAAAAAAAGAAGAATGGAACTTGTGAGAAAAGAATCCTAGAGCTTTTTGACAGCATTAAGTATGCCGGGGGGCGGGGGGGGGGGAATGTAGTCGTGGGTTTAAGAAATTGTGCTCCAGGATTGGAACTTCAAATATTAAAACAAACTGTTAATATGCAAGATCTCAGGGAATATTGTTCCCAGGAGCCCTTTGTGAGAAACATATTTGAGAGGAAGCATCAGGCAACCAAATGACCCTCCTTGATGTGAGGGCAGATGGTGAGGATTAAGTTTATAGTAACCTGTACAACTAAAACTGAATGATGGCTTAAAGTGGGTGAGCAGAAGACTGGAATGGCCATATGCTTTGACAATTTATAGTACAGCTACTAGAAGACGGAGAGAAGATGGGGAGAGCATATGCAAAAAGAGTTATTTAATGTTTTAAATAATCTTATTGGTAGTACATTGGAATTTGGGGGTTTTGTCAGTATTCTTACTCCAAGTCTTTTGTGTCTGTGATGTGGGATAAGACAAATTACGAATTATGGGCAGTTCTGATTATACGATCCCTTGTGTTCTTGAGAACCAGCATCCATGGTGTAGAAGGAAGGAATTACAGGTATAACACAGAAGAAGTTAAATGAAATCTGGGTAGTGTTTAATTTCGATTAGAAGAGCCAGTATTGACCTGTGAGATATCTGAGTCTTTTTTTTTTTTAAGATTATTTATTTATTTATTTATTTATTTGTCAGAGAGAGGAGGGAGAGAGAGTGAGCGAGCACAGGCTGAAAGAGTGGCAGGCAGAGGCAGAGGGAGAAGCAGGCTCCCTGCCCGATTCGGGACTCGATCCCAGGAAGCCGGGATCATAACCTGAGCTGAAGGCAGCCGCTTAACCAACTGAGTCATCCAGGTGTCCCGAGATATCTGATTCTTAAATATATATCTGTATAAGTGAGTTACAAGACATGAAAGTCATGAAATGAATGATACACATCACAATTACAAAAACTCAATTATGTGTGTGTGCACGCGCGTGTGCACCTGCGTCCATTCAGCTCACTGAAAAGAAAACAATGATGAAACTGCCAACCCGGAATGATGAGTATCTTCTAAGTGTTGAGACAGGTCGCCCTGAAATATTTATTTCCCCTACAAGGAACCAGGATTTCTCGAAGAAATGACTGAATCCAGGTCTGGTGCAGGAAATGTACAAGGGCCCAGGAGCCAACCTGAACCCAGACTCCCACTGGGACAATCTGTAGTAAAAATGTTTAAATGCACGACTTTATAATAATACTGAAAAAAAATTGGTCACCTTCAGAGGATGATAGGGAACTAACTTATCTTGAAAACTACTCAATAAAGGAAAAAACTCCAACATTTATTCTTTCTATATGACCTGTACTGCTGGGTGACCAGATGGTAGATGGAGAAGCGTCTTTTTACTACAACTGTTGAACAACAACAGAGATAGAATATCACCACTTTGTAGCCCCCAGTGAATTCACAGATTTAAGCATTAAGGATCAATGACCATTAACATAAAAAAAAAATGACAACTGGGTATTATGGACCTCCTATGGTCTTGCCAAAGGAATCGAATCTAAATCCGATCCGGCTTCTGGATCCAGGTGCCCAATTTTCTGGAAATTGAGAGGGTTGCTACCACGAGGATGTGATTTTAAAAGTCCAGGCTGTGGGAAATGAAACCACTCATCATACTCTCCAGTTTCTTTGAGGCATAAACTATAAGGAAAAAAAAAAAAGACTGGAAAGAGAATTTATAGATGAAAAGATAAAAAAGAAATATCAAAAAAGAGTTTTCATCAGCAGGGTAACACTATAGTGTCTGGGGAATGCACATTTGGTTGATAAAACTGGTTTTCCAAGAAATTCAAGGAGATGATAAGTATAGAAACCAAAGTAGTGGTTACTTAAGAGGTGTGGAGGGGGTTGTAATTGGGAAGAAGGATATAAAGGTGCATCTGGGGGTGTCCAGCAAAAGTTTATTTCTGATCCATGTGGTGTTAATGTTAAAATATTTCATGAGGCCATGCATTTGATTCATGTGGCTTTCGGCTTTCTGAGTTTTATTTTGCAATAAATAGTGTTTTAAAACAGAGTGAGTACATAGTAATGTTGTGTAAGTTTCAGAGAGGGGAAAGTGGAATTTAAGGTCTTTATATCATCTGGGAAGGGGGTAAAGGTCTTGCTGAACTTTTGACTTTAATATTCATGTTGTAGTTTCTAGAATAATGATGATAAGAATAGATATAGATTATAGAACACTCAATGTAGGAGAAGAAAAATTTGGAATAATAAAAATAACCCCAAAGGAGCCAGGAAAGGAAGCAAGGGACAGGTGTGTTATGGGTTGATCACTGATATATTGAGGTCCTAAAAGCCAGTACCCACGAATGAGATAAGGTCCTTGTAGATGTCATTAGGTTAAGATGGGGTCATGCTGAAGGAGGATGGGCTCTAGGCCAACATGGCTGTGTCCTTATTAAAGCAGAAGAAACCCAGACCCAGGGGGAGCAGCCCACGTGATGGCAAAAGCAGAGATTAGAGCCACACAGCTGCAAGCCCAAAGATTCCAAGGTGCCACCAGAAGTTAGGAAGAGGCAAGGAAGTTTCCACCCAGTCTCAGAGGGAACATGGCCCTGCCGGCTTCTGGCTTCCGGGGCTGTGAGAGAATAGGTTTCTGTTGTCGTAAGCCACCCAGTTTGTGGTACGTTGTTACAGCAGCCTGATGGTCAATTTTATGTATCAATTTGACAGGGGCAGGCAGTGCCCAGATAGTTGGTCATACCTTCCTCTGAATGTTTGCATCAGGTGTTTCTGTGTGAGATGAACGTTTGAATTGGTGCATCTTTGGAGCAGACTCCCCAGTATGGGTGGGCCTCGTCTAATCTGTTGAAGATGAGAATGGAAGAAAACACTGGGCAAGAAAGAATTCTTTCTCTCTGCCTGTCTTTGAGTTGGGACATCAGTTCTCCATGGCCTTGACACTTGGAATCAAACTAGAACTTACACCGTCAATGCTCCTGGCTTGCCAGCCTGCTGACTGCATATCTTGGCCTTCTCAGTCTCCATAATTGCATGAGCCCATTCCTTGTAGTAAATACAAATATAAGCAAATCCTTTTGGTTCTTTAAAAACAAAACAAAACAAAAACAAAACAAAAAAACAGAAAATACAGGCAGCCCTAGGAAACTAACATAAAGTAGGGCCATTGGAAAGCACAAAATAAGATGCCAAACTTAGCACAAACATATCGTAAAATATAAATGGTTAAAAGCTTCTGTGAATGAACAAAGATACAGTCAGATTTTTTTTCTTTTAATTTCAACTATATGCTGTTTTCAAGAAAAACATCTAAAACAGAGGACCAACAAAAAATTGAAATTAAAATAACCAAAGGAAGCTGATGTGGCTATATTAATGGCAGATAACATATTCTATCCTACTGTCTTCTTGGAGATAAGATGATCACTTCACAGTAATTCAAAAATTTCAAAAACTGAATTCACCAGAAAGATACAATTTTTAAAAGTATATACACTTAATCTTATGTCCCCAAATATAAAAGTAAAATTGCAAAAATTTTACAGAGAAAGAGATGAACATTCCATCAAAGTGAGAAATTTTTAACAAGAGGGATAAGCAGCTTAAAATGCTTCTGGAATATATTAAAAGGTTACAGTATATACTATAATATTATACAAACCCAAGTAAATTAAAGAAATTTGTAGAACTGATCCCCCCCTCCCTTAGTATGAGTTCTTAGCCACACTGCAAGATAAATACAGTGATGAGTTAATGAGATCAGAAAAGACATCATGTTATAGTTTCCAAGAATAACCTTTTATTTACTTTTTTAAAGATTTTACTTATTTGACAGAGAGGGAGATCACGAGTAGGCAGGAGGCAGTCAGAGAGAGAGGGGCAAGCAGGCTCCTTGCTGAGCAGAGAGCCGGAAGCAGAGCTCGATTCCAGGACCCTGAGATCGTGACCTGGGATCATGACCTGAGCCGAAGGCAGAGGCTTGACCCACTGAACCACCCAGGTGCCCCAAGAATAACCTTTTAAATAAGGGCTTATATCTAGTGTCCTTAATAATGACATCACCTTAAGTGTGCATTATACCCAGAGACCCTTGCTAATGCTAATATGAAGCCATTATGACTTGTTTGACACCTGGAACTTACACCCACTTTTCAGGAATGGTGCTGAAACAACTGGATATTCACATTAAGAGAAGGGGGAAAACTCTGTGCCCTACCTCAAAAAATTAAAGCCAGAGAGATCCTAGACCTAAATATAAATGCTAAACCCAGAAAGTGTAAAACTATAAAACATAGAAAAATATCCTCCTAACCTAGAAATGGATGGATTTCTTAAATAGGACACAGTGGGCTATCCATGAAATAAATTAATTGATAAATTGGATTTCATCAAAATTTAAAATTTCCCATCAAAAGACACCATGAAGAAAGAGAAGAGGCAAAGCAGAGTGGGAGAAAATATTTGTACTACACCCTAAAAAGAAATCAGATCCATAATATATAAAGTACTCTTCCAAATCAGTAAGAAAGAGATAACCAAGTTTTAAGAAATGGGCAAATATGTGAATAAGCACTTCACAAAGGAAAATATCCAAATGATCAATAAATATGCTTGCCATTATTATTCATCAAGGAAATGCAAGTTAAAACCACAATGTGGTATCAATAGACAGCAGTAAGAATGGTTAAAATTTAAAAGACCAAGGTCAAGTGTTAGCAGGGATTAAAACAACTGAACTCTCATCTATTTTTGGTGAAATTGTAAACAGGAAAGGGGTTTGGTGATTTCTAAAAAAATTAAGCATACAGCTACTCTATGAAACTTGCACAAGAATGCTTATAACAACTTTATTTATAATTTCTGTAAATTGGAAATAATCCAAAGGTCTGCCAGTAGGAGAATGGATAAATAAATTGTGGTTTATTCATATATTTGTACATCAGAATAATACTACACAGCAGAGACAAAGAATGAAGTGTGGATATCTGCAACAACTTAGATTTATCTCAAAGACACCGGGCAAAAGAAGGTAGACACAGAAGATGTATGATTCAATTTATATAAGGTTTCAAGAACAGGCTAAACTAATCCATGGTGGTAAAGATCAGATTAGGGGTTACCACTTTCCGCCAGTTCCAGTTTCCCCAACAAGGGGAACACAATGGAGCTTTCTGAGGCTCAGGATATGTGCTGTATCTTGATCTGGGTCACAGTTACATGAGGAAATACATAAGCAAAAATTCATTGTGCTGTATACTGAAGACTGATGCATTTTAATGAATGAAAACAAACAAATATCTAGAATATGAAGATAAGCTTTTACAACGTTCTCAGCAATCTTTAATGAGACCGTCTAAACTTAAATAGTTCATTAGTTGTAATGATAAAGCTCTTCTAAGCTTCTAAAGCTCTTCTGCCTCTTCTAAGATTTTTGGTGCAAAAGACCAAAACTCGCGTATCATTTCTGAAAAGAGCAGAAATAATACATAGAAAAAGCAAAGACAGGGCGCCTGGGTGGCTCAGTGGGTTAAAGCCTCTGCCTTCAGCTCAGGTCATGATCTCAGGGTCCTGGAATGGAGCCCCACATCGGGCTCTCTGCTCAGCGGGGAGCCTGCTTCCTCCTCTCTCTCTGCCTGCCTCTCTGCCTACTTGTGATCTCTGTCTGTCAAAATAAATAAATAAAATCTTTAAAAAAAAAAAAAGCAAAGACAAACTAAAATGCATTCGTCAGCAAACAATGCTGAAAGACAGAACATAGTGCTGAAGATTAGAAATTATGAGTATTTGTAAAATATGCAGTATGGGACATTTGCAATATAGTTTGAAAGTACAGTGGTATTTTATACATATCAATTTATGATATTTGCTAAATTTCATTTCAATAATGAAAACATAAAAACTTTATTGTTTAGAAGTTATTTTTTTTTAAGATTTTTAAAATTTATTTACTTGATAGAGATCACAAGTAGGCTGAGAGGCAGGCAGAGAGAGAGAGGAGGAAGCAGGCTCCCCGCTGAGCAGAGAGCCCAACGTGGGGCTCGATCCCAGGACCCCGGGATCATGACCTGAGCTGAAGGCAGAGGCTTTAACCCACCGAGCCACCCAGGTGCCCCTGTTTAAAAGCTATTGAAAGAAAGATACAGCAGACAAATTTTCAATAGCATATGCATTTATTAAAGATGATGTTTTGTGGGAGAAGGGTAGACGGAACCACAGCAGAGATGGATGGCTGCACTGACTGTGATTTTTAATAGAAGTTGCAGGGTCAGGTTTCAGAGCGAGCTCTGCAGATGAAGACCATTCACTGCATCACTCCCAGGCGAAGCACTGCCTGAAAAAAACCTCAAAGGCAAAAGTATACAAAATGATACAAGGTGTCATCAGTGCAGTTAATTTTATGAAAACCAGAAGTTCAAAGCCTCGTCCAATTTATACACCCTTCTAATTCCAGGTGGTGACCTTAAGAAACAGATGTCTTTTTTTGACAAAAAGAAAAAATACTCCAAGTTTTTTTTTTTTTTACCTTTTCTTAGATGACAAGTGGCTTTCAATAATATAGGCATAGAGGAGGTAAAATTGAAGAAAGAAACAGATTACATCCTCACCTTCCAGCCAAGGTGCTGCTTGGAACAATGAATTACAATATACTTTGAAAGAAACATGCTACAGAGAGATCCTTCTGAAACAGATGTTTTTAAATGTTTCCAACATGACACGATTTTAATTCAGTTATAAAAACAGATACATTGCGGTCATGATAAACTCCTCTAGGTACATATTTTAAGATTTGGAAACAAAATATTTCTTTTCCAAGTGAAATGTTTAGTTGGGTTTTGTGCCCAATTATTAAAAATGTAAAACTGCACTGTTTAATGGGTGTAGAGCTTCAGTTCTGCAAAATGAAAAAGGTTCTGGAGGTTGGTTACAGAACAAGGTAAATGTACTTAAAATTACTGAATTGGGCACTTAAAAGTGGCTAAGATGGTGAATTTTATGTTGTGTGTAGTTTATCACAATTCAAACTATAAAACTGGGGCACTTTCCAATTTAGTTTTAAGAATAACTGATTAACATCAAAGCAGATATAGAAGTACTAACCACATTTCATAAGAATTTTCTGATCAGTTGATAAGTGGGAATGGAAAATAAGAATCATGATTCACTATGACCAATGATGCCTGTCTGCTGTTGGAACCAGACATCTTTTAGAATTATCTGACACCACTCAACAGTTATTAAAACCAAGTCTTCAAGTAAATTCAAAACCAGGCTTTGACATTACAATATTACAAAATGGTAAGCCAATACAACAAATAACAGAAGATTTTAAATTTGTATCACTCTCAAATATGGATAGTTTCTATTTAAAAAAATCGACTTCAAACATGTTTATCTATTGCTCACCCTTTGAAAAGTCTATTTTGTGATTTTTTATTATAAGCACAGTCATTATGTGATTTTTTATTATAAGCACATAAGTTCACAAATGTGAACATGATACACATTTGAATAAACAAGCACACGGGGACAGCGGGGCTGCACACTCACAGTATTTTTCTGATGGGAGTGCTCAGTCAGAACACCCCGAGCCCCTCACCGGGTCAGGTCACTTACTGACCTCCTTCTCAGCTTTCCTCCTCCATATCCCTCCAGGCGCTTGGCTAGCTGATGCTTAAATGAGCAAGGGCCAACGAATGGCTATATCCCAGTGGCCCAGGGAATCTTAGAAAGACCTGGAAGTTTCTCTCTTGCACCAAACCAAAACCTGCCTCCTGGAACTTCTGCTAATCGGTTCTTGTTCCTGACCCTAGAGCCCACAGAACAGGCTGGCTCTTACTTGGTTGGAGTGCCCTCCGATGGGCTTGCAGACCATGTCTTTACCCTCAGATGGGTCTTCTTAGAGTGGATTCTCACTCATTTTTGGTTGTCCAACATCCCACCTCGTTCCTAACAGCGTCAAGTCTCTTCCAGTGCATTCCCTGAGCGGCCTCTTTTTAGGAGGGTATGACCACCACCCAGAGGCGGGGTCTCTGTCCAGGCTCCGCACAGCTAGGGAGCATGCTTGTGATGTCCCAGCACTTTGGATCTTGAGCAAGGGACACAAAGATATGGGACAGTAGGAGCACGTGTCTTTCCCCAGGGATCCTTCTGATGGTCTTGTATGTCTTTGCATGACACCAACACCTACAGACATATCTCTGAGTCCCTGTTCCCATCTCAGTAAACAGCATCATGTGTAGCAAAAAAACCTAGGTGTCATTCTTGACTTTTTCCCTTTACACTCATTCATTCATACTGTCAGCTCCACCAGCAAAGAATGTCTTCGGTCTGGCCATGTGTCTTCCTTCCTACAGGAACAGCTCCCCCTCATTTCCATCATTGCTGGGACCTCCCCAGCAACCTCGTATCTGGGCTTCCTCCTGAGGCCTCTACAATCTATCCTCCATACAGAAGTGAGAGCGATCCTTTCAACATAGAAAGCAGATCACCTCAATCCCTCTCCATCCTTCCAGGAGCTCACCATCACACTCAAAAGCCCCAGTCTTCCCCAGAGCCTACTGCACCAGTCGTGGCCACACCAGCCTCCGCCCTGCCACTGGGGGCGCTCTTCCCCTACATTTGCATGGCTCCTCTCTCTTCATTTAGGCTTCTCCTCTGATGGCTGCTTTGGAAGGACAGGCCTGTCCCCCTAACTAAAATAGAACCCTCGTGCTCTCCATATCCTGGGCCTCCCTTCTCTCTTCTTCTTGAGCTCTCTCACCACTTGTTATGGCTACTGCTTATCTTCCCGTCGAGGATGTCAGGCCCGTGAAAGGAGGGGCAGGGCCTTGCTCACTGTTCCATCCACAGCCCTGGAATGGTTCTTGGCACACAGTAGGCATACAGTCAATGTTCGGGGAATGAAAGAGTGGACGATTTCTGCTGCTGGGCCATCTGGAACCATCTGAGTTCCTGTCCATTTCTCAAGTCTGGGCTTTCAGCCTAGGATAGGTTTCTGAGCTCAGAGAACCTTCCAGTAAATGTCCTTCCTATTTGAGCTTGTTAGAGCTCCCTTTTGTCACTCACTCCTATGAGCCCTAATTGATAGACCTTTTAAAAGCAAACACCCTCATTTCTCCCAAGTGCCCCTCATACTGTCTCATCATCATTCTGTCTCATCAGGTCAACAGGAGTGGGGCCAGCGAAGATACAGGGAGGGGGAGGCAGAGAGTGGGAGTCCCACGGACTTGAATTCCTGTCCCCTCCAACGCAGCCACTACCTCCATGGGCGCAGCTAGCATCACCTCTCACCCGGACCCCCACGAGAACCTCCTACCCAATCTTGTCTTGTCACTCTGGCCCCCTCTGAGTCATTCTCCACACTGCAGCCAGAAGGACCTTCCTAAAACAAGAGCCCAACTTGCCATCCACCTTCTGAGGGCCTTCTCAGGCTTCACAGAGCTCTCTCTGCACGGTAAAAGTTCTGTCTGGCCCATGTGGCTAGGTCACAGCTAGGTCAGCTACTCTGAACTCCCCCCCAATTCTTAGATTCCTGTGCTCCCTCCAACCTCTGCACCTTTGTACATTCTACTCCCCCTGGCCCACCTCCTTTATCCTTAACTCCGACATCAGGTTAGTGGAGCAGACACGGTCAGTGCCCACCAAGTCCTGGGGCTTTGGTGGAAGGGTCCCCCCTTTAAGCACCAGCTTCTCTGTTTGCGGGTCCTCTCTGGCTGCAGCCCAGCATTCAGCCAGGTCAGAAGTGCCTGGGTGGTGGTGGGGGGGTCGGTGGCGAGAGGTAGGGAGGCACTCTCTACTTTCACCCAAAGAGGGATAGAAGTTGGTGATGAACACCCAGCTTGTCCCAGTGGTGGGACACTTGTCATCTACAGGGTCTCTCAAGAGTATCCTGAGCCAGACTGAGCTCCAGCTGTCTGCAGTGGTCAGAGTCCCACCAATCTGTCCTTTATTGTCATTCTTCCCCATGTCACTCCCTTTCTGCATCCACACTTCAGAAGAACTACTCGCCTCCAAACCCAGTCACAGAGGCAGCTTGTGGGGGAACCCAGGCAAAAACAGATCCCTCCCCCATCATACACATTATAGCCCTAAGTACCTCTCCTCCACGACCCCCTATGTCATTTGAACTAATAAGCTTTATGATTGTCCACCTTTCCAAAGGACCAAAGGTACTGAGGACCACATCCCATCCTGCACAGAAGGCTCAGTCCCCAACACTTGGCCTGGCACCTGGTAAATACTCAGTAGCTATGGGATAACTGAAAACATGAATTACCTGGGCGCAGGACAAAATCTGGTCTTACCCACTTCCTCTCTGCATGACTTGGGGCAGTGACAGCGGGACCTCTGTTAGCTCCAGTTCCATCTGCAGGAAACAAAGCTACAATGTTGGCCTCTCCAGCCCCTAGAGGATAAAGAGAAATTAGGCGTGATGCTCAGTAGTTGACCACCAACGTCAGTGTCCTAAAGTCTACAACAGACCTGCACAGGAGGAACGCTGGAGGAGCAAAGTGACTGCTCAGGGCCAGAGAGTCAGCAGAGACCAACAGAAGGGAGGGCACATTCTGGAGCTATGAAGAGCCGTTCAGGTTGGTTTTACCTGCTCCCTGCTCACAGGATGGAGACATTGGAGTGTCTTTGGACAGATGGACATCCTTGACTGACATCAAGGACAATTTCATGTTGAGTGCCCTCCTCTAAGTAGGACTCCATTTCCACCCTAGTGATGGAGACAAGGGAGGATGGAGCATGGGCATGAGGCCCCAGGGGAATGTATGGGTGCTGACAGCCACATCCCCCCAGAGGAGAGGGGGAGCTTGCCCACTTCCCAATCCCACTCTTTGGTGCCCAGCAGCACCTCCTGAATACAAGACATGCTTCCCTTGAAAATGTAACAGCGGGAAAGCAGCCTTTTCGAATCTGTCCAGGGAATGTTCTCAAGCTTGGCTATTCGAGAAGCGACTGAAGGTCCATGACATCTAATAATTTGCCAGTTTGCCAATTGGATTTGAGTCACCTCAGGTTGGTGCAAGGAACAAAGCATCACAAAGACCGAGTCAACAGCCTGGTATCAACCCAGTGTGGATTTGTGACGTTTTATTTACAGTTGTGTGGGAGGTTACTCTCCTTAACGGCCCATAGAGATCTTTAGTTCAGGAAGTTCAGTAGGACTTTACTGCTTTTGTACATTAATTTATATATCAATATAATAGTACACATATACATATATTCACTATTATATTTGTATGTATTGTATTATCATGGCATTTTGTTATGTATTAATTATGTTTATATTATTACACATTATGTTGTGAAAACATTTTGCTATAGCAGAACACTGAAGATTTCTAAAGATCTTCAGACACAATCCTTACGATCCTTAGCTGGTTTTACCCTATCATTTACAAATCAGCTAGCCTGCCTTAAACAGGGGAATCCTAGGTCCCATGTGAACTGGGAACGTTTCTAGTTACCTCTCCCCTGCCTGCTTGACTAGTGAAGATCCTTTGGTGCAAAAATGTTCACCATTCAGGTTTTTTCTCCACCGTCTTTCTTTTTTCTTTTTTTTAAGATTTTATTTATTTATTTGACAGAGAGAGATCATGAGTAGACAGAGAGGCAGGCAGAGGGACATGAGGAAGCAGGCTCCCCGCCGAGCAGAGAGCCCGATGCGGGGCTCGATTCCAGGACCCTGGGATCATGACCCGAGCCGAAGGCAGAGGCTTAACCACTGAGCCACCCAGGTGCCCCTCTCCACCGTCTTTCTGATCGATGGTGCTACATAGTCAGGGAAGAGAGAACATCTGTTATTCTTGCCTACCTGGCATCCCTAGCCTCTTTTAGTAAAAGAAACCGTAGTTTTTCTTTTAGGGACCCAAGTTTTCCTAGGCCAAATGAGGGCCAAAAAGGGTCAGTAGAGAGCCAGTCTGAGAATAAAGCTAATACGCAGGAAGTTCAATCTGAAATATAAAGAAGGCCAAATCCAGAGAATATCGTGAGCCCTGGATCAAGCCAGGCCTGAAGCCTTCCTTTTTGCATTATCAGTTTCATGAGCCAACTATATCTCTTTTTGCTTAACTCAGTTTGGGTTGGACTTCTGCCTTTTGCAAAAACAGAAAGAGTCCTAACCAGTACTTAGAGCCATCTCTGCCCTGCCCTTAAAAGCATTCTAAGAGGCCTTGGGAATTTGGGCAGATGACTACCAAGAGACCCAAAGGTGACTGGTTCTTATATCTACAGGTCTAATCAGCCCTGCATGACTGTCTTCCACAGCCACCCCAAAGACATAGGGATAGTAGCAATTATTCATATCAAGGAGACAGTTGGAACTTCTGTTCCTATAAGAACCCTTCAGTTCAGCACGTAGGACTGCTTATGATCTCTTCTTTCCTTCCAGGCTCCCCATAGTCAAAAGGACACAGAATGAGACAGATTCTGGCCCTCCCCCATACTAGCTACATGACTTCAGGTCATTTGCTTTACCTGATTCGGAGTTCCCCATACGTGCAATAACTTTATCTATGTCCTAGTTTTTCCATAAGGATTCAAGTGTGTACCTAAAGAGCCTGAAGTACTCTGTCCCCTCTAGCTGGCACTCAAAAAGCTAATGATGATACTCACCAGACACTCATTGATCCCTTTCTGGGTGCCAGGCTCTGGCCCAAGGATTTTACAACCATTATTTCATTTAATCCCACCCCCAAACCACCCTGGGAGATGTGCCCTAATGTTCTCCCCATGTGCCACTGTTTTAAATCACCCAGTCCTCCCAACAGCTGGAGCGTGGAGATTAAGGAGTGTGGCCAAGGCTGGGTAACTCATTCTCAGGCTGTGCTGGGGGGCTGCACACCACTCCCCGCCGAAACAGGGCGGTCCCTGAGATGATGAGACGTTAAGGACTCAGTTTTAACTTTCCTTCCCAGAAAGACCATTCCCCTCCCAGAAAGACTGTGGCATGAAGTCCAGGGGACCTCGACGCAGTCAGAGAACAGAATCCAAGCAACTGCATGGAACCAAATCAAGACTTGGTGAGTTTTACTGTGGGAAGCACTGCAGGAGGAAATGCAGAGTGAGGGTTAGAGGACCCAGTGGCTGGTTTGCCAGCCCATCTGGGCAGTGACAAGGCAGCAGTCATGGCTGCCACATTCCTGATTCTTCTAAGGACCCTCTCTTGCTCATTAATGAGGACTTGAACTCTGGATGTCAGGGCAAACCCAGACAGTGCTCATTCTTCTTGAACCTGGGGACCAATAAAACAATAACTGGAAAGGAATGATCTACAAGAGAGTCTTGCTGTAATTTTTCCACAGAAATATACTGTGTAGCAAGCTACTAAGTAAGTTCTTGGAAACCTGGAAACCCCCCAAAATTGGAAGAAGTAACTTTCTCTTTTCTCTCTCTCTCTTTTTTTTTTTTTTACAATCTCATGACAAAGGAGATAGAGAAAATACACATCTCTTGGATTTAACTTTATTCACACAAACTATCTTAAAAAAAAAAAAAAGGAAAGAGAGGAAAAAAGAAAACCTGGCGCCAGTTCATCTAAGCATGAAACTGTCACTCCAGTAACTCTTTAAAAAGTTGCCTATCATTGCGTGCCTTGAGAAATTAATTTATCTCCAGATGAGGAAATCCGAAACTGGTTCTTCTGGGTGAAAATTATTGCCCCCGTCTCCCCAGGAGGCAGATGGAATGAACAATGGGAAGGGGCAGAGTTGCAGGTGGGACGCTCAGCCACACAAAAGGGCCCCTACGACTTGCTTAAAATAGAAAATATTAGTTAGCAATAGCTTCTCCCCCCCCACACCGCGCGCCCCGCCGGCCCCTCTTTGGAGCCCTCAGTGGACCAACGAGTACTACGCAGCATCCTGCCCCATCCCCCAGCCCCTCTGGAGACATGCAAGAGCCCCTAAGGCAGTTAAAAGCAGAAACGAATGCCCCCTGGCTCCCCTGATCTCGGGTCTCCTTCCCACATCTGGGGAGCAAATCCAACCACCCACATCACCCCACAGGTGGTAGCTTTTTGCTCGGAGGAACCACTGGCGAGGTCGCTCCGCTCCTCATTACGGGACGAGCCTTGGCTTGGAAGGGTGGAGGACCCCGGTTCAAATCCCAGCTTTGTCCCTGTGACCTTAACCTCGGGGAGCTACGTGTAAAATGGCGAGGGCGATTTCTGTCTTGCTGATCCGTTGTGAGGACCAGCAATAAGGGGGAGCAAGGGCCGGCGTGCACGTGGTTGGTGCGTTGGCCCCTCCACCCCGCTCCTCCCGCTCAGGGCCAGGCACGCAGGTGGCTCGGCCCACCTCCCCGGCTCACCTGAGAAGCCGGCGAGGGAGGGGAGCGGAGGAGGGGGCGGGGGGAGGGAAGAAAGGAAGCCTCCAGGCCGGGGGCTGTCCCTCAAGGCACGTGCCTGCCCGCGGCCGGGTGGACCCCGAAACTGGCGCCCGCGTCCGCCCGCGCGCGAGCGAGCGGGTCACAGGAAACCCGCACGGCAGAGTCACACCCTCCGCCGAACAAGCCGATTTTCCGATTTCCAAGTCTTGCCTGTCGCCTTAAGAAAAGGGCGTCCTTTTCTTCTTCTCGCGCTCGTCCCCCGCCCCCGCCGCCCGGCCTCCGGGCACCACCCCGCCCCCACTCCCCTCCCCGCGCGCACACAAAAGACCCCGAGACGGAGGTACCCGAGCCTGCGGGGCTTGTTTACCACTTCGGGCGCCTCCGGGAGGCGCTGCCCGACGCCGCCACCTACCGGCGGGAGACGGCGCCGCAGCCGGGTGCGGGCCGGCAGCTGCGGGCCGATGACCCAACGCCGCAGGCATCTGAGGATAACCTTTCCCCTTTCTTTCCAAGACCAAATAAGGGGGCTCTTCCCTCTGCGTGCCGGGCCTGTGGCGGTTAGGCCAGGGGGCGTGGAAAGGAGGATCCGGGAACGAGGCTGACAGTCGGCAAAACAACCGACCACATTGTTCCCGCGGCGGCCGGCCTCCTCCCTCCTCCCGCGGGCACGGCCCGTGCCCGGGCGGGGCGCTCCCTGCGGCGGCGGACGCGGGGAGCCGGGCGGGCGAGTGGGCAGGGCCGCCGTCCGGGGTCGGTCCCCGGCTCCCCGAGCCCCATCGGCAGCACCGCCGAGCCTCCCCACCCCGCCAGAAGTGGACGGCAGGGTGCCCGCGGGCGCCTGCCCCCTTCGCAGCGCGCCCTGCAGTCCCTCCGCGGCCCGCTGGGCAGCAGAGCGGGGCGGGGGTCGCAGCCCGAGGGGAGCCAGGCCTCCTCGGACCCCCTGGCGTCAGCCCCGGGGGAGGGAGTCACTGGTGGCTGACAGTATTTGGTAACCACAGGAACTGAGATTTGACCTATATTTTCAAATATGGCCCCAGCTCTAGTTTTCCTTCCAGACATCAAAGTGAGAGAGTCTGGCCCGACTTGCTATTAATTTTCATCCGGCATTGTGTTCCAAGATGCCACCCAGAAGTTTGGGCAAGTCCAGCGATCTCATGCCAGATCTCGCCGGCAAGGGAAGTGGGGAGGTGATGCGGACGCCTTGTGAGGGTCTCCGGTGTCCTCTGGGCCAGGAAGCAGGGGCTGTCCTCTCTCACGGCCTCCGACCAACCGCAGGTCCTCCTGTCCACCCATGGTGGACCATAGTTGTCAAGATTTTAGATGTGTTTACCCTTTGGCTGTTTCATTATACTTCTAAGCTTTATCCGAAGTAGGTAATGGGGAGTCGGTATTCAGATGATGGTCACAGCCCCGCTTGCGACTCCAACAACACTTGGCCTTAACTGAGCATTTAATGTGTGCTGGAAACTGTTATAAATGCTTTGCAGACATCTACTCACAACATCCCTATGCCGTGGGTATTATTAATAACCTCATTTTATACAGGAGGAACACGCTCTCAGAGGTAGGGTTTCCGCGGACGATCACCCAGCCAGGGAGTCGAAGGGCCAGGATTTATGCTTGGACGGTGGGGCTCCAGAGTCCGTGCCCTTGACCGCAACACTAAATGTTTATCAATGGGGATTTGATTAATTTAGAGTGCATCCGTATAATGGAATACTCTCCAGCCACTTAAATGCTGATGTAGATTGGGAATAATTGGCATGGAAAAATGTCCATGACATATTGTTGAGTGAAAACAGCTGGTTACACGAGAGCGTGCATAACAGGATCCTGCAGCTGGGCAGAAGGGCCCGCAGCCGTGCTAATTGTGGTCACCTGTAGGTGGTAGGATTTCAGGTGGCCAAATTCACAGGTACGTTTTCTGTATTGCCGAATGCTTTCTGGAAATAAATGGATATTATTTTCTAATAAAAAGTGGGTTTTTTTTTTTAACTTAAAAAAAAGAAACGGCATTTCTCTGACACATGTGAAACCACTGTCAAGGCTGCCCTCAAATCCTACCTTCTTTCGAAAGCCTTCTCTGATTCCTAAAGTTGGAAGTTCCGGGTCCCACACTCCTGATGAATGAGAGCTTGTGTCCAGATGTTTAGCTACATGAGCACATAACTGTGTCACCAGCTAAACCCTAAATTCTGGAAGGGAGCCACAGATTGTTGTGTTTGTTTGCTTGCTTGCTTGTTTTTTCAGTATGTCCCTTAGTACCTTACACAGCGCACGGTTCAAACAGTTATCTCTATTATGATGCTGGAACAATGCATACAAGAATTAACGGCATAGTTGGTATCAGCTGCTTTGCACACAGTTGGAGCTCCCATTTGTTAAGTGGATGAGCTAGGGCTGCTCTGCCCCAAGTGGCTCTTCCCTCTGAGAAAATCAAACTGAGCATCTTCTCCTTCCTCAGGGACTTCTCATCTACCAGGTTATTCATCATCTCTATCGGGCAACCCCTCAGGAGGAACTGGCTCTGGTTAGCTTAGCAGGGAAGGGTAGCTCTTGGAATTGCTGGGAAGACTGGAGGAGAAGGCATGGAGGTTGGGCAGGAACAAAAGCAGCAAGGCAGAAGGAAGACGGAGCCAAGATCATGACAGACCTCCCCTGGGCACTGCCACTATTCCCAATGGAAAACCCCTGCTATGGTCCGCTGCCCCTGCAGGAAACAGATTCTGTCCTGTCCCTTTGTCTTGGATTCTCTGCCCAAGAGTCAAAGCCTCAGATAGGATCGGCTGGCTCACCCCAAGTGACGTGCCTAGTGGTGTGCCGATAAGTGTTAGCAACTTGCTCTCCAGTGGGAAAATCTGTGATCTGTGGCAGTTTGCTGACTTCTATGGTGTAAACATTCCCCCCACAACCGACTTTTTATCTGCCAACGATTTAACACCCATCTCAAAAGATTCCTGAGAATTTAAGAATTGGTTTTGGTAGGTGGGTCAGTCTTACTCTAGAACACGCCTGTGTGTTGAGGTTCCGATGGTGGGGAAACCGCCTGGACAGGAAGGGGGTGGGATGCAAGGCAGCCCAAAAGAAAACAGTGCATACGACATCCCAAAGCAATGCAGGACGCTAGGTCCATAGCAAGACCCAACACATAGATTAGTGGCCATCCCTTCTATGGTTAACAGAAGCTTTTAGAATAACACCCAAAGGAAGGTAAATGATGGGATTTAAGAAGGTAGAGATGTTCTGAGACAGAGATAGGTGGTAGGAGAGATGTTCAAATCAGCTTCCTTCAGATCTCCGACAGCAATTCTGCTGGTCCATGTATGGGCAGCCTTCCATGAACAAAGACCCAGCTCTGAATTAGCCAACAAGGATCAAGAGGCAGGGAAGCCTTCACCAAGAGAGGTTTACCCCTTTCACCAGGTCTCAAGTCCAGGGGCGAGAACAAATAACAGTCATGGCTACTGGGGTGGATAGAGAGCTCCCTAAGTGTGCCAGGCACTGTGCTAACCTTGGTCCTTGGTCTAGGTGGTTTTTGTAAGGAGAGATCGCTAATAAGCAATTCCACTGGAATTTGATCTCTTATCTTCACAATTTCCTGAGCAGCCATCAGACACCTGCCCACTGGGTCCCCTTTACAGCATAGGACACATGCCAGGCACTCCATGTGGTCCCTTTGAAGCCCCTCTCTCTTGATTAAGGAAAGGAGTTCTACTTCTCTTCTCATGGGTGGGGGTGTCAGTACTCTTGGCTCAGTCTTGTCCAAAGAGATGCTCTTTACCAATGGTCTCTCATATCCAACAACTCAATCCATGTATACCCTCGAGTTGGTCCTGGTTTCAAGAGTCCTACAACTGGTTTTAGGCTCATTGCTTTGGAATGCAGCCTCTCTGGGCCTTGGTACCACAGTTGGAAGTTCCAATTTAGCATCTTGCAAGGATTTACCAATTGAGTGGTAATTACAGGGGTCTTGGCCTGGTGATAATTTACTAAATTGTACACTTAGGACTTTGGCATCTTTCTTTACATGAGTCTATAAAAATACAGACCAAAGCCAATAAAAAATGTATATATTTACTACCACACGAGAGGTGGAAAGCACTGGTAGAAAGGGAAATGGGTTGGTTCTTGGACAAATAGTGTAAGAAATGTCAATGCTGGTTTTAATCATTATCTGATATTGTAAGGGACTAGTCAAATACTTGTATTATGCAGGGTGTGGGAGAAGGTGGGTGCTGATGTGAGTCTGGGAGCACACCCCAAGGACAGGGAGACTATGACATTGGCTAGTAGGGAGGGAAGATAAAATGAAGCCATACTTCGAATGCCTCCTGTTCTCTCTTTTTCACCAAAGTGGGAAGAACTATTGAAAAGTTCCCCTAGGGGCACCTGGGTGGCTCAGTGGGTTAAGCCTCTGCCTTCAGCTCAGGTCATGGTCTCAGGGTCTTGGGATCGAGCCCCACAGCGGGCTCTCTGCTCAGCAGGGAGCCTGCTCTCCTCTCTCTCTCTCTGCCTGCTTCTCTGCCTACTTGTGACCTCTCTCTCTGTGTCAAATAAATAAATAAAATCTTAAAGAAGAAAAAAGAAAATTCCCCCTTATAGAGGCTGTGCTCCACCTCTGCTTCTGTCTCCTGGCATCTTGGAGGGGAAGGTCAGTCGTCAACCATTAGCCATGTTCTGTGCACTTCTGCTGAGAGCCTGTCTCTTCTCTGAATTTCGTCTGCATCAGTCAGTTTGGGACAGGTCCTGAGGCAGTAACAAACAACCCCCCAAGTCTCAAAGGCTTCAAATAGCAAGAATTTATTGCCAAGTGCCCATTGTCAGGGACTGGAGACTCTGCCCTGAGTCATCCTCACTCTGGGTCATAGGTTAACAGAGGAACCATGAACCAGAAAATTGCCAGCTGCAGGGCAGAGGGCAAGAGAACTCGGCAAATGGTGCTCTGACTCAGAGCTGCTGCCTGGAAGTGACACACGTTGCTTTCTCTCATATTTTATGGGCCAAAGCAAGTCACACAGCTAACTCTGTGTCACGTGGTAAGTTACATGACCAACTCCAATCCTATCATTTCCCTGAGGGGAAAAAAGAGTGGGTAATATTTGATGAACACCACTAAGGACCAACCCAAGAGCCTTTCTTCAAGCCCTTAATTAAAAAAAAAAAAAAGTAAATTTTCTGAATACTCAAAAGCAGAGAGATTAGTACAATGAACTCCCATGTCTACATTCTGGAAGACATTTTCATCAATTGCACTGTTATGATAACAGGATCACTGTGCTAAACCCCGCAGAAACCAGGTCTCATCCAATGTGCATGGTAAGCTTTATTATTTGTTCCATTTTACAGACAAAGAAATGGCAACTCAGAAGTTAAGTGACTTGACCAAGGACACACAGCCAGTGGAGACAGAGCTGATGACACCATCACCCCTAGTAGGGCTGCTGGAGGTCACTGCAGCACAGGGGGAAGAGAACTTAAATAGAAGCCGTGGGGGGGGGGGCACATTTGTCTTAACGAAGGGCTAGCTGCTGTGCGAGCTTGGCTTTCTTGCCAGACTGCTTTGCTCTGAGCAGGGGCTTAACCATCAGAGGCTAGAGGAGGAGGCAAAATACAAGAAATCCGAAGGGTCCTGTTTCCCAGGGAGGCATAGCCATGAAATGGGATGGTGTGGGCCCATGGACATCCATTTAACTATTGATTCTTTTGTGCGTTCATTCAGTAGATATTTACTGAGTACCTACTCTGGGCCAGACATGAGAAGACAAAGATGAGCGAGCCAGCCTAGACCTGCGCCTCCACAGAGGAGAATCCTTCTTCTTCCAGCTGGTTGACTGGATTTTCTCAATCTTCATTGGAGCCTCAGTTTCCTAATCTATGCAAATGGGGCATAATGACAGCTTCAATGTAGCAAGACTATGTGAAGATTAAATGAGCTCATACACAGAGATAAAGGGGACCCGTTAGCATCTCCCATGACAGTGGGTGGGGCTGACATTCAAAATATCAAGTAACCGTAACCCGGAAGGTATAGGTACCATCTAATCAGAAGAAACCTCTTACTGAACAGAACTGGGTTGTCCAGTGTGCTGAATATTGGCTTTGGTGTTGCTGTGTTTTCATAAACAGATGCTTAAAGAGCTCCAGTCGCGGGTGCACCATGATCTAATGAAGGAAATTTGCCCAGAGTCAGCTGACCTCTTGACCCCTGCTGGTTGAGGCCCATCTGTGTGTCGTGGTTACCAGGGGCTGGCAAGCATGTGTGGAGAGACCTCTAATGTCCATCACCCTCATCACACCCACTCTTCTAAGTACAGGGCCAAGAATATTTGGAGAGTAACAAAAGAATATAGAAATAACCAGATACTCACTTGGTGGGGGGTGGGGGTGGTGCACAAGCCCCTCCTCAAGGGCTTGTCATTGTTCAAAGTTCCCACAGAAGAAAGAATCAATCCTCGTGTACCTGCGAGAAGGATCACGGTGTAAGCCAGACCTTCCCCCCATGCTACTAGGAACCCACCTGAAATAAATTAATTTGTCCTGTGCTAGTTACAGACATGTTGCAGAGCTTCATCTTTTAAAGTGGCAGCAAATGTCTTCTAATATTAATGAGGATGATTCTGGGGGGAAAAAAGTCTCTAGAAAGGTTTTTGTTCTTCCAGAACATTAGGCTCGCTGCATTTCACTACCCAGTGAGGGCTCTCCCTGTCCTCCGTCTTCTGTGTGATCAAACCCCGATTTGTTCCCGTGTTGGTGTGTGGCTATGTGTTTAGACCGCATGCAAGAAATTAGGGAAAGTTTGGAATTGGAATTGGGGTCGGATAGGGGAGAAAAAAAATCTGCCAGCTCCGTTTGGAGAAACCCACATGGAAAGATAAATTGCAGTGAGCAGCTCTAACAGTCATAGTCATGTGAAGTGTTAATGCATCATTGTGAGGTATTTTAAATCACATTTCTCGAAATCATTTTCCCCATTCGATTGCTACTTGAGAATGGAGATATTCGTGTATGAGATCATATGGGGCTGTGCAGCCGGGGTATACCATCTCTCCCACTGAGAAGCTCACCCGGGTTTGGAAATGCTAATGAATTACGTGACACATGACTTTCGGAAGATGCTATTATTACACCTACGCTACAGATAAGAGACTGAATCATCATCGGAAAAAAAAAATCAGTTAGAAGTCAAGTTAGAAGTCACTGGTAACTGTTTTGAAGGATCCCGCTGCTTTTCTCTGGCTGATACAAAATCACTGTTTCCCCAGGTCAAGGTTAAGAGACAGGAGTGGGCCAGGATCACTTCAACAGTCTGACCTTCCCCTCGGGGTGGAAGAGGAGGTAGCGAGGGGGTGGAAGCCGCCCCGGAGTCTGCACCCCATTGGCTGACCACTGATGGGGGAGGCGGGACGGATTCCAAAGGGACAAATGAACGGCAGCGTGGCCAGGGCCACGCCTTCAGAGCTGTCCCCCAAGCCTCCTCCTTTCAAAAGGTGGCCCTAAGAGGGATGGGGAGCTGCTGGAGACACAGGGCGGGGTCTGCCCAGCCCCTCTCCAGTCTGCTTCTATATTGACACCAGGAGCCTGGGACAAGCTTGCTTTTCCCAAAAACTGCAGGGGAGACACCGCTCAGCCCGGTTTGAGTTTCTCCTGACCACGGACCAATGGGCTGAGCAACTTTGAGAGGTTGGTAGATGCTGAAAACATCGCCATTTCAAAACTGAGAGGGGATTTATGTTCGCAGGAGTTGGGGGTTGAAGGGCATCTTTGGGATGGTGTTATCCGGATTCTGGAAAAGCCTTTCCGAGAAGAACCCGAACGTTAAGCGATGCATATGTTTGAACATCTGCCCCTGTATGAAGACGGGAGTCTTGAAAACAGAAGGGGCCAACTGCAGACCGAATATGATCTGTGTGGCCAAAACCGTGTTTTTAAAAGACACAAGTTCCCATTGTAAAATCGACTCTCCTCCTGCCTTGGAAAAATCACTGCACCCAACTTTGCGGATGGCCCCTGGCCGCCCCATTCGGACTCTCCAGGGCTCCTCTCGCCCCATAGCACTCAACATCACCCAGAGTCCCCCAGCCTAGGAGCTGAACATCAGCTGTCATTTATCCTTTCATTTGCAATCTTGATTTGTTTATAGAGGACTCAGATTTTTCTTTGTAGCTGAGTCTGTTTCCAATGTGAGAAAGAAAGAGAGAGAGAGAGAGAGAGAAAGGAAGGAAGGAAGGAAGAAAGGGGGATGGAGGGAGGGAGAAAAAAAGAAAGAGGGAGGAAGAGAGGGAGAGAAAGAAAGAAACAAAGAAAGAGAGAAAGGGAGGGAGAGGAAGGAAGGAAGGAAGGAAGGAAGGAAGGAAGGAAGGGAGGAAGGAAGGTAAATAGGTTGATGCCACTTACTGGCTCCTTGGGGACGTTTGAGTTTGCCTGTCCTGACACAGAAGCCTGCCTCTCTTGGAGGCCAGATGTCAGGGAGGTGTCCTTTGGATAATATTTTTTCTGAATGAGGGAACTGGGCCACCTGTGGCAATCAAATGTTTTTGTTTTTGTTTTTTTTAATAATTTTATTTATATTTTTTAAAGATTTTATCCATTCACTTGACAGAGATCACAAGTAGGCAGAGAGGCAGGCAGAGAGAGAGAGAGGAGGAAGCAGGCTCCCCGCCGAGCAGAGAGCCTGATGTGGGGCTCGATCCCAGGACCCTGAGACCATGACCTGGGCCGAAGGCAGAGGCTTCAACCCACTGAGCCACCCAGGCACCCCAAATGTTTTTGTTTTTGAAGAAATATTAATAATAAATCCAATATTTATTGAGCACCTTCTCTGTGCCTGGCAATTTTCCAAACTCTGTACATGATTTAACTTCTGTAATTCTCTCAAGAATATGCACTAAATACAATGATTGCTATTTTAGGGAGGAAGAAACAGGCATAAAGAGCTTGAACAACTTGCCCATTTTCCTCAGAAGAAGCAGCTGAGATGGATTCACATACACGCTGGTGGTTCCTAGAGATAGTGCCGTTAGCCCCTGTGCTATTCTGCCTGTGCTATTTCCCAAAGCCCTTCCCATGGGTTGATCCATCAGGATTGGCTAGCACATGCTATAGTAGCAACCCCCAGATCTCAGGAGCCTGAAACAACCAAGGTTTCTGTCTGGTTTCTGCTATGGGATTACTGATGGTCAGCTGATGTGTCATTGTCATCCTAGACAGAATGGGCCCACCTTGAACACAGCTAGTTGCTCTGGAGGAGGGGGAAGTACATGGCAACTATGTACCAGCTCTTGGAGGCCTCCTCTAGAAAGTGGCCTTTTTTTTTTTTAAGATTCTATTTATTTATTTGACAGACAGAAATCACAAGTAGGCAGAGAGGCAGGCAGAGAGAGGGAGGAAGCAGGCTCCCTACTGAGCAGAGAGCCCGATGCGGGGCTCGATCCCAGGACCCTGGGATCATGACCTGAGCCAAAGGCAGAGGTCTCAACCCACTGAGCCACCCAGGCACCCCTAGAAAGTGGCCTTTATCACTCCTGCTCACATTTTGTTGGTCAAAGCCAGACCAGCTCTACGACCCAGGGAGTGTAATCCTTCTGCAGAGAGAGGGACTGCCAAACAGTCCACACACCAGTATGTGGAGTTAATCTGCAGTAGAGACATCCATGAGTCTCAGAGAGGCTCAAACTCAGAGAACAAACAGATGTGTGGGAGGCCTCGGAGGACAAAGTCTGGCAGAGTTATAAAGGGGGATTTCCCCCTAATCTACAATCTTGCTCCCACTCCCTAGATGGGACTGATGGCTTCAGGAACCTTGGAAGGCCTACCTGTCAGCAGTATTGGCATAGAAAGAAGCACATTCCTCTACCCAGGGCCTTTGCATATGCTGTTCCCTCTGCCTTGATCTCTCTTCCCCACCCCCGTGTCTACTAGTTCATATTCATCCCTCATGTTTCAGGAATAAGCTCAGTTCCTCTGGGAGGCCTCTCTTTACACCTTTCCTTATGTTGGGGCCTCCTGTTATTCTTTTTTTTTTTTTAAGATTTTATTTATTTATTCCACAGAGAGAGATCACAAGTAGGCAGAGAGGCAGGCAGAGAGAGAGAGGGAAGCAGGCTCCCCGCTCCCTGCTGAGCAGAGAGCCCCATGCAGGGCTCGATCCCAGGACCCTGGGATCATGACCGGAGCCGAAGGCAGAGGCTTTAACCCGTTGAGCCACCCAGGCACCTCCCTCCTGTTATTCTTCATAGCACACCGAGTTTGACTCAGCACTCATGAAAGATTGACATTGCATGTTGATTTGTGTAATAATGCGATTTGTGCTTGTCTTTCCTGTAAGGCCAGAAGTATTACAAGGGCTGTCTTGGTCACCTTTGCATCCCTGGTGTCTGGTGTGGTACCAGGAACATCACAGAGTCTCTCCTTAATGACAGAGGCACACAAGATGGCTGGAGCTGATGAACAGGAGAGCCAACAGGAGGGTCCCTTGGAAGACTCCAAAAAATAATTTAAGGGGAATTTCCAGGGGTCCTGAAGTCCGGCCGTTGAGGTGGAGTCAGGATAAGAAAGAGATCATAGGAAGGTGAGCACTGTCAGTTTAGCGGTCCCCAAAGAGCAGAATGTGAGCCAAGGGTCAGGAGCCAGTAGTACATGAGAGAGGTGATCCTGGGGGGTCCTGGCAGGGGCCTGGGCAAGTGAGTCAGGGGTGGGAGGAGCCAGTGTCTTATCAAGTTGCTTCTGTGGGCCATTTAGGCGCGGTCCCCCAGAGCACTGCAGGAGGGGCACATCACGCAACACTAGGGGTTATCCCATCATGAGGGGCAGGGGAGCCGGGGTATTTATGTGCCCAATCCAGGCGGTCATTGGTGCGAGTTGCTCCTGGGGGTCTGGTGAGTAGACAGCAAACCTGGCTCTTGAAACAAAAGAAAAGTTCAGGTAGAAATGCAGGTGCCCATCCGTTGGGAGGAACAGGGGATGGGCACGGGGGCATCCGCTTCACTAAGAAAGAGTGAATTCACCTTTGTTCTTCCTGGGGCGTCTTCCACAACGGTGAGAGCACAGGCTCTCGTACAGGGTCCTCAAAATCTATTTCACGTTTTCTGGCTCTCTGGGACTGGGCTAGAAAGTCCTTGCTATAGTCTCAGGCTAGTCTTGTGTAGAATGTTTACAGCTTGGCCATATCTCTATGACTCTCTCACTCATCATTCATCATCTCATTTAATAGACCCTCAAGCATTTATTGGGTCTCTTCTGTTTGGCAGGCATTGAGGTAGAGCCTGGGGTACAAAATCAGAAAAAACACAGGCTCTGCTCTGAAGCATTTTATAAAGGAGTGTTTCAGTTTTCGGAGAGGTGCTAAATGCCAAACAAGATATTGTGTTAAATAAGTTTGGAAAGCTTGGATAATCACAAAGTACATTGACATAGTAAAGGCTTTAAGAAAGACTGAAGAAAGAAATCTGTGTAACCATTTTACCCAGGATTTTCCAACCTTATGACATTGGAACCCTTTTATACCAAACTGACTATATTAACATCCCGAGGAACTAGAATTCTGTGGAACACCCTTAAACAAAGCTATTGGATTCCCATCCAATCCTTTGAAGACCTGAATAGAACAAAAAGCCTGAGTAAAGGAGAACTCACTCTCTCTGTCTCATGGTCTTCTGACTTTGGACTTGGACTTGAACTTGATCTTATACCGTTGGCTCCTCTGGGTCTCCAGCCTACTGACTGCATATCTTGGGACTTCTCAGCCTCCATAATTGTGGAGAAATTTATTATAGGAAATTGCCAATTCCATTAAAAATATCAGACACATATATACTTATTTATATTTATTTATACATATATGTATATATGCATATTTGTTTATTCATATATACATATTTACATTTATTTCTATATACATATAGAATAAATTTACATATATATGTATGTATGTATATCTATCTATCTGTCTATCTATCTCCCATCTGTTCTGTTTCCCTGGAGAACCTTGACTAGTATAGACCTGGGTACAGATTTTTGGCAGGATGGTCCATGGAGCCTCATAATTCTTAGACTGCTTTGTGGATGAATAGCTATGACAGAAACCTCAATTCCTTTACATGAATCCCCTGCTCTGGGATACAGCCATCCTCTCATTCCTTGGTGAGTTGGAGTTCTTTGTTCTAGGAAACATGTAAATTGTACATTGACTAAGAACACTAGAAATGCAGATGGGAAAAATTCCGAACACTGATACAGCCATTACACTCAGTTTTGAGGCTAATGTTATTGCAAAAATTTTTCTTAAATATGTTTCTTGACTTTGCCTGTAATCCTTATGAGTTAAGCACTTACCGGAAATCAGCATAATGCTCTTTAACAGGATCAAGCGTACCTGACCAAAAAGTGTGGAGGTCCGTGTTTATTTTGAGATCATAGGGAGAAAAGGTAAGCCCAGAGATGTTTGTTTTCTAGCAAAATTGCCTTCTTTTTTTAAAAATTTGCTTATTTGTCAGACAGAGAGAGAGCCCAGGAGCGAGCACAGGCAGACAGAGAGGCAGGCAGAGGCAGAGGGAGAGGCAGGCTCACTGCCAAGCAAGGAGCCCGATGTGGGACTCGATCCCAGGATGCCGGCATCATGACCCCAGCGGAAGGCAGCTGCTCAACCAACTGAGCCATCCAGGCGTCCTGCAAAATTGCCTTCTTGTGTGTTAGGGGGATAGGGATCTTCTTAATTGAATGGTTTTTCTCCTGACTGCCCTACTTATTCCCACCACAGATCTTAGTCTCTAAGTAAGGTTTAAATATTGCCCTCCTGGCTATTTACGATAGTCAATTGTGTACTTTTAATTAAGAGGTTTTCAAAGAGTTTCACACCTTGTTACTCTTGCAGCCAGACAACAGAGGGTGTGGCCTCTTCACAAAGAATGACTTTCTGTAATTCATATCCAAGAAAAGACGCAGAGACAGGAAGAAGCGAAAAAGCCGTGCCTCTCTGACTTGAGGGAAAGTCAGACTTAGAAGAATCTCTTTCGAGAACTTTGAAATGATGTATGCTAACTCCATGATAGGGCGGACGGCTAGAACCTGGCGGGACACCTGGGCACCGAGCTGGTCTATCCACCTCCCTTCCTTGAGGCTTCCTACCTCCCCTACCCAACCGGGTTCTGCCAGGACAGGTTGGTGACTCGCTGTCATGTGGACAATACTCCATCTAGTGGTTACCAGGACAACTGCAAAAATACCTCCACGGATCACATGCCAAACCATTCTGAAGCTGGATTTCAGACCCAAGTTGTCCGTGCCAGCGTTTGCCACGCAATAAAAATCGATAGGGGAGCTTGTAAAAATCTGATGCCTAGGCTACACACCATACCCATGAGATCATACTCTTCGGGGGGTGGGGCCCAGGCATCGGCATTTTAAAAACTCTCCAGATGATCCCAGTGAGAGAACCAGGGATCTTCGCAACCAAAGGAATGCGTTAAAATCTAGAAAAACTTCCCACACTTAATTCCTACTACATATTTCATAAAAACGTTTCCTATGTAGTGGTTTCTCCTCCTCCTCCTTCTCCCCCTCCTTCTCCTCCTCCCCCCCTCTTTTATGTCTCCCCCTCTTCAGTGTCTATTATTAAGAGTCTATTAACATTACCTTGCAGCTTGCTTTTTTAACCTAAAGCTGTTATGGGCATCTCATAGAGTAGGTACAATAGATCTAACTCATTCTTCAGTAGCTGCAGAAAACCATCTGCGAACATGTGTCCTTTGAAGTATATCATCCATCAAATGGAAATGCTGGGTTAAATGATATAAAGTTTTGACATTTTAACTGATGCTACAGACCAGTTCCCTTTACTGAAAGGAAGGAGTTCACCCTCCCCCTAGCATTGTATAAGCCGGTCTGTTTCCTCTACAAGCCTTTTAATTCTTGCCAATATGATTGGTAAAAAGAAAAAAAACACTATCATGTTGATGTAAGTTGTAGTTCCCTGTCTAGAAGAGAGTGAACAGATCTTTTCAAAAGTTTACTGGTTATTTTCATTTCCTTGCCTGGTCATACATACCCTTTGCTCATGTTTCTATTGAGTTGAGTTTTTGTTTTTGGTTTTTTTCCCCTTAAATTGGCAGCAAGAGCTCCTTGTGTATTAGGGATATGAACTCATCAGTCAAAAAAGCTGCAAATGTTTTTCCCATTTTGTTTTTGCATTTTTACTTTTTGTAGTAGAACTTGTTAGTCTTCCTCCTCATGGACTGTCGATTGCCTGTATTGTAAAAGTCTCTCTTGCCTTCTCAATCTTGAGGCTATGCAAATTTTCTCCTAAAACTTTTCCATTGTCTTTTGGCTTATGTTTTTCATTTCACATTTTAATCTATTCATTATAATTTTGGATCAATAACCAATTATGTCAATAACACTAATTAAATAATCTATCTTCTCTCCACTGAACAAAAATCTCATTTTTATCATGTGTTAAATTAAATATATCCTCAGATCTTTTTTACTTTCTGGTCTTCTAATCTGTAAGCTTATTTATAAGCCAAACTGTACAGTTTAAAAAAGTTATCACGTTAACATTGTAGAACATTTTATACCAGGTAGAGCAATTCTACCTTGATATTCTTTCTTGAAATTGAAAAAAAAATCTTTTTTAAAAAGCTGTCAATTCTGAGGGGCACATGGGTGGCTCAGTGGGTTTAGCCTCTGTCTTCGGTTCAGGTCATGATCTCAGGGTCCTGGGATGGAGCCCCTAATCAGGCTCTCTGCTTGGTAGGGAGCCTGCTTCCCCCTCTCACTCTCTGCCTCTCTGCCTACTTGTGATCTCTGCCTTTCAAATAAATAAATAAAATCTTTAAAACATTTAGAATTTCTTCAATATAAGTGCTAAAATGCTTTTTTGTACAACTCTAAGAAAACACATTGATATTCTGATTAGAAGTAATTTAAGGTAAATAT
Source organism: Taxidea taxus jeffersonii (assembly GCA_003697995.1). NCBI lineage: Eukaryota > Metazoa > Chordata > Mammalia > Carnivora > Mustelidae > Taxidea > Taxidea taxus. The sequence goes on from RCUC01166231.1 coordinate 64,144, forward strand.
TTACTTGGAAATCATTGACACTCTTATAATTATCAATTCTTCCCATCCAAGAATATGCCATGCCTCACCATCTTTTCAAATATTGTTTTTATGCCTTTGACAAAATATTATGGCTTTCTTCAGGGAGGTCTCATAATTTTTGGCAAATTTTTATAATGCAAAAAGATAATGCCCATAAAGTGTATAGTAACTATTTTTAAAGGTTAGCTGTTATGATTGTTGTTTTTACTTTTATTATTTTTATTTTTTCTCATTAAATAAAATTATAGAAAAGACAAAGCTTATAAAATTCCATATTGATGAATGCACCAAGATCCTCAATATTGTAAAAATGTCAGTTCTCTCCAAAACTGATTGATAGACTCAATTTAATCTCAATAAAAGTTTCAGAATTTGTGTGTGTCAATCCACAGGTTGACTGTAAAATTTATACAGCAGTACAATGTGCCAAAAATAGGGAAGCTAATGTTGAATATAAAGAACAGGATAAGAGGACTTACACTACAGGATGTCAAGACTTGTTATGAAACTCAATCATTAAGACCATGTGTCACTGGAGCAAGATTAGAGATTAGACAAATACTCAGTGGACCAAAATAGAGAGTCTAGAAGTACACACACATGCTCAGTTTATGCCAAAGGTGACACTTTTGTCATCAGAGCAATGGGAAAGGATGATCTTTTCAGTAAATAGTGCTGAGTCAAGTGGAAATCAATATGGGCAAAATTTATGTTGATCTCTACAAACAGTCTACACAAAAATCAATTCTAGATGGATTGTAGATCTAAATGTGAAAGATAAAAACAACAAAACATATAAAAGGTAATATAAGAGAACACCGTCATGATCCCAGGATAGGCCAAGATTTCTTATACAAGGCACAAAAACATGAAATCTGAAGGAAAAGACTGATAAGTTGACCTATATTAAGAACTTCTGTTCACCAAAGGATACCATTAGTTGATTCAACATAAGAAGATCAATGTAATACATTGTATTAGAATAAAATAGAATAGAATAAAAAATTTTTAAATATGATCATCGCAATAGATACAGAAAAACTTTTGACAAAATCCAACATTGCTTCATGATGAAAACACTCAACAAACTAGGAATAGAAGGAAACTTCTTCTATCTGATATAGGACATTTATGAAAGCCCCACAACCACTGTTATACTTAAGGTAGAAAGGCTGAATATTGAAATGGTGAATTACCTAACATTCTCCTAAGATCAAGAACAAGGTAGGGATGTCTATTCTCACTCCTTCTGTTTAACATTGTTCTAGAGGTTCTAGTCAGGACAATTAGGCAAGAAAGTAAAATAAAAGGCATCCAGATTGGAAAGGAAGAAGTAAAACTATCTCTTTCTGCAGAAGACATGGTCTTGTATATAGAAAATTTTAAGTAATCCATATTAAAGAAATCTACTAGAGATAATAAATGAGCTCAGCAAGGTTGCAGGATATAGGATCAATATATAAGCATCAATTGAATTTCTATGTATTAGCAATTCTATGTACTAGCAATGACTAATATGATAAAATTAAGACAACAATTCTATTTACAATACCATCGCAGGAAATAACATACTTAGGAATAAATTTAACAAAAGAGTTGCAAGATTTACATACTAAAAACCACAAAATGCTGTTGAAAAAAAATTTAAAAAGACTTAAATAAATGGAAAGAGATTAAATATAATCTCCATATAAATTAAATATAATGATTAAATATAATTAAATATAATGTTCCATGGATTGGAACATTCAATATTGTTAAGATGACAATACTCCTCAAACAGTCCAACAGATTCAACACAATCCCTGTCAAAATCCCAGCCATTTTTTTTCTGCAGAAATTGGCAAGCTGATCCTAAAATTGATACAGAAATGCAAGGGACCCAGAATAGCCTTAACAATCTTGAAAAAAATGATGTATACTTTCTAATCTCAAAACTTACTATAACGTGGTAATAATCAAGACATTGCTTTACTGGCATAAGGATAGCCATATATCAATCAATGGAATAGAATTAAGAGTAAAAAAATAAGCCCTTACATTTATGATCAGGTGATTCTGACAAGGATGCCAAGGCAATTCAGTAAGAGAAAGAATGGTCTTTTCAACAAATAGTGCTAGGACAACTGAATATTCACATTCAAAGAAATAAAATCAGATCCCTATCTCACACCATACCCAAAATTCACTCCAAATGGATTGTAGACCAAAGCTAAAAGTCAACACTATAAAACCCTTCGAAGAAAACATAGGTGCAAACCTGTATAACCTTTAATTAGGCAATGGTTTCTTAGCTATAACACCAAAACTACAAGCAACCAAAGAAAAAAATAAATTAGACTTCATCAATATTAAAAATCTTGTGCTTCAGAGGACACTGTCAAGAAAGTGAGAAGAGGGGCGCCTGGGTCAGTGGTTAAGCCTCTGCCTTCTGCTCAGGTCATGATCCCAGGGTCCTGGAATCGAACCCCACATTGGCTGTCTGCTCACAGGGAGCCTGCTTCCTCCTCTCTCTCTGCCTGCCTCTCTGCCTACTTGTGATCTCTCTCTGCAAATAAATAAATAAAATCTTAAAAAAAAAAAAAAGAAAATGAGAAGAGAACCCACAGAATGGGAGAAAATATTGGCAAATCATATATGTGATAAGGGACTTATGTCCGGAATGTAAATAACTCTTATTACTTGGTGATTTTTTTTAAAATGAAAAAATGGGCAGAGGATTTGAATACACATTTCTCCAAAGAAGCTATATAAAAGGCCAGACGGTACATGAAAAGATGCTGAACATCATTTGTCATTAGGAAAATGCAAATCAAAACCAGAATGAAATACCACTTCACATCCTCTAGGAGGACATAGCGAAAAGACAGACAATAAGCAAGTGTTAGCAAGAATGTGGGGAAATGAGAATTCTCATATCTCACTAGTGGGAATATAAAATGGTGAGACTGCTTTTGAGAAGTTTGGCCATTCCTCAAAAAGTTAAACATAGAGTTGCCATATAACCCAGAAATCCTATTTCTAGTCTTAAATCCAAGAGAATTGAAAACATATGTTCCCAGAAAAACTTGTACACAAGTGTCCAGAGCAGCATTATTCCTAATAACCAAATAGTGGAAATGACCGAAACATCCGTCAACTGATGAACTGATGAATAAAATCTATTTTATTTCTACAATGGAATAGTATAACCATAGAAAGAGGTAAGGTGTTGGCATATGGTGTAACATGGATGAACCTTGAAAATATTTTGTTCATGATAGAAGCCAGACATGAAACAAACATAGTGTATGATTCTCTTTAAATGAAGTGATCGGAACAGGCAAATCTGCAAAGACAAAAAAATAGAGTAGTGGTTGCCGAGAGGGAAAAAGAAGTGATATTGAATGACAATGGAGTTCCTTTTGGGTTGATGAAAATGTTCTGGAATTAGATACTGGTGATGAAGGCACAACCTTGCACTGAAATGTACACTTTAAACAGGTGCATTTTATGGTATGTGAATTATATCTCGATTTTATTTTTTCATTGATTTTATTTTTTAAAAAGATTATATATATTTATTTGAGAGAGAGAGAGTGAGAGAGAGCAGAAGCAGGGAGAGAGGCAGAGGGGGAAGCAGACTCCCTGTTGAGAAGGGAGCCTGATCTAGGACTCGATCCTGGCACTCCGGGATCATGACCCCAGCCAAAGGCAGTCACTCAACCGACTGAGCCACCCATGCACCCAATTATGTCTCAGTTTTAAAGACTCTCCATTAAGGAGGAGAAAAGCAAGATCCAGAGGAGGAGAAGATATTTGCCACACATATAATCAGAGAGGTGTAAGCATAGATACAATAGAGAGGACTTATATCCAGAATATGTAAAAAAAGAAAACAAAAAAAACCAATGAGCAAAACACACACAACCCTACAGAGAAAATGGACAAAAGATATTAACAGACATATCAGAAAAGAGTAGCTGATACATATATAAAAAAGTATTTAACCTCACTAGCAATCACGCTATAAAACTCTAACCCTGGGGCGCCTGGGTGGCTCAGTGGGTTAAGCCTCTGCCTTCGGCTCAGGTCATGATCCCAGGGTCCTGGGATCGAGTCCTGCATCAGGCTCTCTGCTCGGAAGGGAGCCTGCTTCCCCCTCTCTCTCTGCCTACTTGTGATCTCTCTCTCTGTCGAATAAATAAAATCTTTGAAAACAAAACAAAAAAACAATACAAAAACTCTAACCCTGAAACTACAGCCCCTCCAAAACCTAAACCCTTATTCATACACCTGTTATAATGATTAAAATCGAAAACACTGAGAAACTCCTGGGATTTTACTCCTTTTATACACCCCTGCACCCAGCACCCCCTCCTCCACCACCAACCGGCCAAACAGGGAACCACAGCTCTGACTCCTAACTCCATAGTTCAGTTCTGTTTGTTTTCCAATTGCACATTTGTTTGAGTATGACTTCTTTGGCTCAACGTTATGTTTGTGAAACTAACCGATGGGCTACGTGCAGCAACAGGTCATTCACTGGGGTTGCTGTGTTGTATTACCTTGTGTGAATAGATTGCAATTTACTTACTTGTTATTTCTGCTGCTGAGCATTTGGGTTGTTTCCAGGTCTTGGTTGTTACAAATTAACACTGCTATGTGGAATGAAAGAAGTCAGATATGTAAGGATGTATAGTCTGTGATTCCATTATACTGGCTACACCAGTCTATGATTTTAAAAGGGGGGAGCGTGGTACCTAGGAGGGGAGATGAGGGAGGCTTCTGGGTGCTGGCTATCTTCTATTTCTTTCTTTTTTCTTTTCTTTCTTTCTTTCTTTCTTCTTTTTTTAAGATTTTATTTAAGATTTATTTAAATAAAATCTTATCTGGGTGGCTCAGTTGGTTAAGTATCTGCCTTTGGCTCAGGTCATGACCTCAGGATGGTGAGATCGAGCCCCTTGTGGGCTCCACGCTGGACGTGGAGGCTGCTTAAGATTCTCTCTCTCCCTCTGCCCCTCCCCTCCCACTCTCTCTGAAAAAAATAAAAATAAAAATAAATAATAAAACCTACTTCAAAAACACAAAACTCATTTGGGACCTGAGCAATATGCTTCCTTTGAGGCCCATAAGCTACTAAAACCACTTGAAGACAGGCCAGCTAGAGCTACTCCAAGACAGAGGCCAGCCCTAGGGGTGTTTGTCTTGGGTATTTATAGGCTTGACTTTTCCTGTCGTTTGGTTTTAGTTCCTGGTTATCCTATGTTTCCTTGATTCGCCAGCTATATATAGAACTTCCTTGGATCTTCACCCCAACCTCGAAATTGTTGGGGGTGGCTTTTCCATTCTTGACTATAAGTACTAAGAGTTGATAGTATGAATGGCAGCAGAATCCATTCACTTGTGGACTTCCTATACTGTAGGTAAATTATTAATAGTGATGGAGAATTAGGTGAAATGATCATAAGAAAAGTATTCATGCAATGGAACATTACTCAGCCATCAAAAAGAATGAAATCTTGTCATTTGCAATGACATGGATGGAACTAGAGGATATTATGCTAAGCGAAATAAGTCAGTCAGAGAAAGGCAAATATCATGTGATTTCACTCATATGTGGAATTTAAGAAACAAACCAGATGAACATAGGGGAAGGGAAGGAGAAATAAAATAAGACAAAATCAGAGAGGGAGACGGAGTTAAGAGACTCTTAACTATAGAGAACAAGCAGGGTTCCTGGAGGGAAGGTGGGTGTGGCTGGGGTAACTGGGTGATGGGCATTAAGGAGGGCACTTGTTGTAATGACCTCTGGGTGTTATTTCCAGCTGATGAGTCACTAAATTCAACCCTGAAATTAATAATACCCTATATGTTAATTAATTGATCTTAAATTAAAAAATTATCCATTCATTAATTGACCCCAATTCCATCATAGGACTTAAATAAAGATATTTGCACCAGTATAAATTGCTAGATAAATCAGAATGAAGAGCTACATGTCAGTATCATTTCAACAGGCCCTGAACAAGCACACTAGTGGAACATATGAGAAAAGCCAATGACTTAACACATGGATTTTTCTCTGTCCACATCTCCATTTGGCTTTCTGATAACCACAGTGTTAGTTATACACTATGTATTTTTCATTTGTTAGATTTTTTTTTTTTTTAAGCAGTGAGCCGGAAGTCTGACACATGCACTGATTTGTATCACTTTGTCATATAAGGCTCTTTCTAAATTCAGTGCCTTTCAGAAGAGGAGAAAATTGCTTGGAAACTGATATTTCATTGATATTTAATAATACCTACTAAACTGGCATTTCAGAATACAACCAAGCTGCCCTAATGTCTGGAGGGGTATACATAGTTTTTATTACCCTATGATATTTTTAATCCCCAAATGGTTTTCAGCTCCTTGAAGGCACCCTAAATTCCTCCCTGCCTGTTTGTCTTCCCCAGTTCTGTTTTTAGTGATCCCTGACCAGCTGTGGGCTCATTCCCTCCCATCCAAGTCCCAGCATGGCACCAAGAAGATGGCACCCATTGCATCCCATCAGGCTGGAAGTGCCTGCCTCAGGCACTGGAAGCCATCTTGGACTGCCTTGTATCCAATGGCCAAATACCTGGGATGAACAGACCCATAGCTTAGCGATACTATCTCTCTTGCCCCTCTTGTCCAAGGCTTTTCTGTCTGATTCACTGTGACTGTTAGAAATTTCCTCCGGAATTTTGTCACTTTCCCCAACCAGTCTTCTTCCACCTTCCCCGGGGTTCTTCTGCCAAGATCAGGGCACAGAAACCCTTCCTTGGAAACCACCCCTCTATTCCAGGTCTCCTCAGCAACTCTTCTAGCCACCAAATATGGGGACTCTTCTCTAGTCTGGGGGCCAAGGGCAGAGAGCAAAAGGCACATTCTTTCTCAGGTGGAGTTCTCCTGGATCTGCTGTCTATACCCCAGCTCCTTCTATAACACCCAGACCCAGGCAAAAGCCAAGGCCAAGGTCGGAATCTTTAATTATCCTTTCTTTCTGCGGAGTCATCCCTTCCCTGAGCACTAGGGAAGGGGTTTGGCTGTTACTTCGAATGTTCTCCACTCTCACCCCCGGGATCAGCCCTGAGTCTGTCATGCCTCGTCTGCAATTAAACCCCAGATAATGATCTAATCTCCACCTGACCCTATAATCACGTCTGCTTAGGCATTCTAACGTGGTGTCTGGCTTTAGAAAGTTTAGCATAACTTATTTCTGGGTTTATGTGTTATCTTGGGTTGTCTTTGTGCCATGGCCTTCTACTCACTCAGCAAGTGAAGTTCGCATCTGCTGCTCTTCACTGAGGGAAACCCAGGAGGGTCCCAGTAAAAAAGCATACCTCGGACCCCAGACATCTCCTGGAATTTGCTACCCCGTGAGTCAGTTGGCCCATCCTGTCACATGGAACAGGTTGCTAAGAACTCTGTGGCTTGGTTTTGTTGCTGCAGACTCTTCGTGACATTGGCTTCCTTTCTTCATGACAGTTACGTTGCGAGAGCAGGGAGATACGTGCTTCTGACACCAGTAAAACACAGTTAAGATACCCTCACACTATTACACATCTATCCCGAGACTCCGCTTCAGGAAAAATAATCCTCCAATGCTGTGCAAATATAAGGGGGGGGGGAGAAACTGCTCCTTAATATTCTAGAAAATGCCCATGTTTCCATGAGTTCCAAAATTCCATCCCCTAGTATTTCCATCTTGACTGGATTTTCTGCTCTTCGTTCCCCAAGCGTATCTTGATTCCATCAACAAAGGAGGCACTCCTACAGAGGACCAAAGGTGTGATCTAAGACTTTGAAAGGCATCTCTTGGGAAGAGCAAGGGCTCTGCCTCAGCGGTCTTGGCGGTGAAGTACCTCGATTGGTCTGAAACCATTGGAGCTTTGCAGCCAAGGGAGGCCACCCTCTGGGCTTGAGTGACCCCTGCAACCTCCACCAACAGGCTGGGCACGGAGTCAGCTCCTCCCTCAGCCCTGTCCTCACACCTTTTATTTTTTCCCCACCTCCTCCTATATTCCGTAGCAGCACCAGAACCTGATGGGGTTTCTCTCATTGTCAGTATTACTTACCTGAAAGAATATTACCCTAACACCCCGTTCAATGAAGCCGATGTTCTCTGAGGAATACATTTTCAATCCCCCAGACTCATCTCCCACCGGTCCATGCCTTTTTTCCTAATTTCCTTATCACATTCACTTCCGTCCTTTCCATAAGTCTCTACTGTTGATGTCCTTCAGGATACCCCAAGCCAGGGCTATGAGAGCGAGTCAATTAGACTTCTTGATGTGCTTTACCAGTTTCAGACATTCTCTTTAGACTCTTAGCCTCTTTTTACATGCCACTCCCCACCCCTGACTCATGATCTCCCTTGTTTTCCACTCAGATTCCTGAGGCCATCAGCTATTTGTTTTTTATGGGGGGGTTACCTACCAGGGCTCATGCCCACCCCCAGTGGAGACACACATCTTTATGAACCATGCTCTTAATTTCCGCCCCCCTCCCCCCATAGGATGGGACTGGGGTCTCCTTTTAGACAGAAAATCACTTCTTGTCACTTAATTTTTTTTCTTGTTGATTTTTAAAAATTGAAGTATAGTTGACATACAATAGATTAGTTCCCGGTGTACAACACAGTGATTTGACAATTCTATACATTACACAATGCTCCGTGTAATTACCATCTGTCACCATACAATATTATCACACTATTACTGACTGCATTTCCCATGCGGTACTTTTCATCCCTATGACTTATTTATTTTATAACTGGAAGTTTGTACCTCCTAATCCCCTTTACCAATTTTGTTCATCCCCCCCCCCTCCTCTCTGGCAACCCCCAGTTTGTTTTCTGTATTCACGAATCTGCATCTATCTCTTTGTTTATCTTTTAGATTCCACATATAAGTGAAATCATATGGTATTTGTTTTTCCTAGTCTGAATTATCACTTCGTGTAACTTCAGAAGACTTTCCCTTCTTCTTTTTTTTTAAAAAGATATTGTTTCATTTAATTTTTCAAGTAATCTCTACACCCAATGTGGGGCTCAAACTTACAACTCCAAGATCAAGAGTCACATGCTTTACAGACCTAGCCAGCCAGACGCTCTTCAGGCTTTTCTTTTCTTTTTTAAAATTATTTATTTATTTATTTGACAGATCACAAGTAGGCAGAGAGACAGGCAGAGGGAGAGGGAGAGGGAGAAGCAGGCTCGATCCCAGGATGCTGGGATCATGACCTGAGCCGAAGGCAGAGGCTTTAACCCACTGAGCCACCCAGGTGTCCTACCTCAAGGCTTTTCTTAATCCAGGCTGACACGGCTGTCCCTCTCCAGCCTCCAGCTGTTTTTCAGGAGGTGACCTAGCATGCTTCTCACGGCTGGCCTGCCCTACATTTCCCCTGGGACTTCACTGGGCCGGTGACCTCCTGGGTAGACGTGCCCACCTGCTACCGCTGGTCCATACAAGTTTCTCAAGATGAACCTGGAGACAAAAAGGTGACCTTGTACCATGTTTTTATTCACCACTGGAGGAATGCAAGTGTTGCAAAAATGAAGAACTTCTGCATTATTCCCATCACCTAATTTATCTGTATTTCCACCCTCATCTATGAAATAAAGGATTCAGTGAGGTAAAATCAACATAGCTTTGGGAACTCTTACAAGCACAGACAAAATAAACATTGTTACTTGAAAACATATTTTGACATATTTTGTATTCTCTCCTTACGGATTCTAGCTGGGGCGGGAGGGGGAAGACTGACAATTGTTATAAATCAGGCTTTCCCCGAATGCAGTCGCTGTATTTTGGCTTATAGGATTTTAGAGACTGAAACTGTTCCTGTTAGTTATATCTATTGCTACCTAATAGATGATCTCAAACCAACAAATATTTATTATCTCACGGTTCCTGAGGTTTAGGAGTCCAGGCTTGTTCACAGGCTTATTCTGGCTTAGGTTCTTTCAAGTGATTGCCATGGAGCTGTGGGTCAGGCTGCAGTCGTCTTCAGGATTGACTGTGTTGGCGAATGCAGTTCCGAGCTCACTCCCATGCTGTTGGCAGCCCTTTGTTCCTTGAGGGCTGTTGGCCCGACACTTCAGTTCCCTACTGCAGGCCTCTCCAAAGGCTGCTCATGACATGGTTTTTGACCTTGCCCAGAGTAGGTGATCCAAAGGAAAAAGTGACTTAAACTCAAGGGTCATGCCAGCTCTCCCTGGCAGAGTCAGGGAGTGAATAACAGAAAGAAGGATCATTGGGAGCCATCGTGGGGGCTGGATACTGCAGAACCTTAGAGATGACGTAGTCCAGCTCCCTCAATTACAGCCAAGGAAGGGGCCCAGAGACAACAAGTAAGTGGGCCAAGACCATACCATTGGTTAATACCCAAACCAGGACTTGAACTTGGACTTTCCATATTTCATGACATTTCAATTTAGCAATGACTTCTTTTAGTTATTTGCTGATTACAAAAAGCAAGGACTGGACAAGGCAGGGTGGAGATTCTGGGGTGAAAATTATACTCACGATCCCTGCCCATGAGATCATAGGGATGGGGAGGAGTGGAATATGCTGAATGGGATTACCTGGGAGATTGGAGAACATTTCCCTCAAGTTACAAATGAAGACCCTAGAGTTCAAAGGAAGACCTGCAGTCACAGGCAGCATCAGGGAAGGCTTGGTGGATACAGTGACATTTGAGTTGGGCCTAAGAGTGTCCATGGAATTAGGCCAACGGGGACAGATGAGATGGGGCTGGGCTGCAAGCCCATGCTTTGACCCTGATGTCTCCAAACCTAACTGCATGAGGTTCAAACACAGCGGTATTAGTCACAGGCCCAAGCTCTGAATCACTTTCTTGGCTACTGATGACTAAAATTTGGGGCTGTCCAGAAGAAGGACTCTGGTGGCTTCCCTGAGAGTGCTACTTGCCTTAGCTGTCACTGCTATTTTTACAGTGGAGCTCATACTATGATCAAGAAATCAAAGTAGCTACCTGACCATCTCTATGTTATCAGACAGTCCTTAAATCCAGGGGAGAACATGTTAAGTACAATTGGTGAGTCAATGTCCGTTCGTTTCGGAGAACCATCTTCACCCACTGTTTTACCTGCCTGTGAGTTGGTCTTTGAGATTTACCCCTGAGCATCTGGTAAGAGGTTAGAAAGCGTGGGCCGGGGATCAGGGCTGCATTTCCCTGAGAGAGCAGGGAGATGGCTAGCGGAGGTCTGTTACAGAATGTTTCATACCTGAGCCATTAGCCGTCGCATTTAGAAATCCCACAGGTGTTGACAACTGTCAGTCAATGTTACAGATTAAGATTACAGCTGGCATCATTAAGTGAGTTTCGAAGTTATTGTTAACACCCCATCAGTGAGTCCTAATATTAAATTTGTAGATCCAAACCAGCATCTAAGAAAGATGAAAGTATTGGAGGGATAAGTAAGGTTTTGTAGAACTTTTGTTTCAGTTCCCTGCATGTGTGTTCAGTGTAAAGCATATTTCCTTTCCATTGTGGTCACCAACAAAGCAGTTTGAAGTCCACTGATGGAGAACAATTTTGCTCACCATGAGAGGAGGGAGAAACAGCCAGCTCCAACAGATCATGTTGAGTCCTCTGCTAAAACCCAGCAGAGTCCACTACAGAAACATACCACAGTGAAAAGAGACATGATGTTAGGCAGATATGGATGCAAACATGGAAAACCTTACCAGTTTTGTGTTTATTTAAAAATATTTTAGAAGCAGATAACTGATGTTTCTAATGGGTGATATTGTTCCATATATAAGCCTTTTTTAAATCAACTTTATTGAGGTGTTCTTGATATACAGTAAGATTTACTCATTTTTTAACTGTGTAGTTCAAGGGGTCCCTAGGTGGCTCAGTCGTTAAGCGTCTGCCCTCGGCTCAGGTCATGATCCCAGGGTCCTAGGATTGAGCCCCACATCAGGCTCCCTGCTCGGCAGGAAGCCTGCTTTCCCTCTCCCACTCCCCCTGCTCATGTTCCTGCTCTCACTCTGTCAAATAAATAAATAAAATCTTAAAAAAAAAAAAACCAACAACGAACTGTGTAGTTCAAGGAATTTTCACAAATATATGCAGTGTGGTGTTACCGCCACCAGAGTCAAGGTATGGAATAGTTCTGCTATCCCTGAGAAGTTCTCTTATTTCTCTTTTCAGTTAAAACCCTTCTAGCACCACTGCTTCTGGGGTGCAGCAAGGAAGCCAAGGTATCTACAGTAGAAGCACAAGGGAGGTCAGATCAACATGTACCAGGGATCTATGTTTTGCAGGTCATAGGAGGTCAAGCCAAGGATTTTGGGTTTAGTCCAAGTGAAATGGAGAGGTATGGGAGGGTTTTGAGCAGAAGAGTGTTCTGACTTAGGTTTTAAAGAGAATACAGAGAAACCACATGTACACTAGAATTGAACAAATAGTTAATATACTATAGATAGTGAGAGCTAGGCTTCTCACTGTCAGAGAAGGAAGTTACAAATAAGGAAAAGGGAAAGGAAGGCTTTAATGAATATTGTGGGCTGGAATTGGGGACATCAGTATGGACAGCTAGCTAGCTAGCTAGATGACAGAAAAATATAGATATATGTGTACACATGGGTTGTATGTGTGTGTATGTGTTTTGCCATTTAACAATATTAAATCTTCCAATCCATCCATGAATATGGGATGTCTTTCCACTTTCTTGGGTCATTTTTAACTTATTTCAATAATGTTTTGTGATTTTCAGAATTCAGGTTTTGTACTTCTTTTGCTAACTTTATCTCTCTATATATGTATATTTTTAAATTTGGCGTGTGTGTGTGTGCATGTGTGTTTTGGTGCCATTGCAAATGGGATTTTTTTCTTAATTTCATTTTAGAATTGTTCCCTGCTAGTGGGTAAGAATATTGATACTTCCTGTCATGGTGAGATGGCTAAGACCTCGATGAGTTGGGACGGGTTTCAGGCAGAAGGGGAGGCACTAGCTGGTGCAATATTGTGGGCTTTTGAGAAGGCTGGAGGAAACGTTAACTAGAGGGACTGTGGAATCCAGTGATTTGCTAAGTGCCACTGAGTCAGCGAGAGAGTAAATATCCATCTCAGACCTATTGCTCAGGGATTTGAAGCCAAGTGTGAGAGTCAGAGCATCTAGTCACTTATTCTGCAGACGGAAGGGAAGATGAGGCACAGTAAGTGTGTGTAGAGGAGACAGTACTTTACTTCTGAGAAGCCTGGGTTCTCATTCCAGGCATATCTCCTGTGTTGAAGTCAGGGCCCTGAGGGGGGAGGAGTGGGACTCAGACGGGAGTACCTGGGTACCACAGGTAAGCACCTTGGGCCTCCATATTCCCCTGCACCCACGAACTGACCCACTCCCACTGCTCCAGTATAAAGCCCCCTCCTGTCTCCTGTAAGAAGATGATGCAGAGGCCACACATGAGGCAGGTGCCTTCCAGGACAACGCTTGTTCTTGGGGGTGACCACCACCTCCCTCCTGGCCCCCGGACTGACATGCAGGGAGAAACCTCAGCATACACAATAGGGGAAGTGCTGGGCCTGCGTAGGAAAGGAAGGAGCTCTACCCCAGAGCTGCTACAGGCCCCGGCTGCCGGCAGGGATGAGCAGGGTGCTGGTTCTGGACCAGCTAGAAAGCTGGGTCTGGGGAAATTTATTGGGGTGGGGCACCATCCTGTCACAGGGGGCCCTGGGTGACTGTGCCAGCATGCTGCTGGGCTGGCCCACATTAAATGAAGTAGAGATGGCAGGAGGATGGGAGCAAACTCAAGGAAACAGAAGATAGCAGAAGTGGGCCTAGCCACGTTCCGTGGAGGCTGCAAGGATAGTCCACCTACCAAAGTGGAAAGGCACATGTGGCAGGGCGCAAGGAGCTGAGAAGCTTCTTGGTGGCCATGTCCTGCAGGAGGACAGACAAATGGTAGGAGAGGATATAAAATTGGCTTCTCTGGTGGGGACGCTAATGAAGCCACGGTGCTCAAACTTCAGCATGCGTTAAAACGAACCGGAGGGCATGTCAAAATACAGAGAGGGTCCGTAGGTCCGGGCTTGGGGCTGGAGAATGTACATTTCTAGAATGTTCCTAGGCGATGCTGCAGGTGCTAATCCAGGCACCACTGACACACTCCGGACACAGGCCTAAGCAGAGGGCAGGTGGCAGCCTTGTAGTCTTGCTGAACAACCATCAAGGAGAGGAAGTTCACACTTTCAGGGACACTGGGGAAGTATCAGACACAAGAGGAGTGCCATTACTGTAATGAGCTGCAATGCTGGGGCAGCAATCTGGGGTAGGGGAGATGACCTAAGGGATCTACAGAGATGATTCACAGAACATGGTGTTCCTAAGGGAAAGATAAATGGGGCTGCTGACAGAAACATCACTAATAAATACAGAATCCTAACCACCCTTATGCCAAGTCATCACTCAATTCTCTTATGGTAAGTCATGGCCCAATATCCAGTTCTGAGTCAGCTCTCAGACCTAGAACCCATCCGGTGAAGGCAGGACCTGGCAAACTCCAGGGCAAATAAATACAGTTGTGTTCCTCTGGGCCTTCTCTCAAGGGATGAGAGCCATTCATCCTGGAGGAAGGGGAATACCACCTCTTTCCAAAGTGGTTGAGTACCTATAGCCAGCTCCAAATTACCACAGATATTCAGGGACTCCAAGCACACTTATGGCTCTCCTGTTAGAGTAGGGACCTCTGCAGATCATGTCATGAACAGAGCCCTGACTCTAGGTACAACAGGCTCAGAAGAACAGTCTGAGATGAAGTTATACATTTGAAGGTCACTGGCACATGGCTGGTGTTTAGAGTCGAGATTGGATTAGAGCATCCAGAGGGAGACAGAGAGAAGTCTTGCTGAGCAACCATCAAGGAGAGGAAGCTCACACTTACAGGAGCACTGGGGGAAAGACAGCATCCTTCTCCAAGCCTCTGCCTTCCCCTCACATCCTCAGTCCATGAGCACCAGGGCTGTGTCTCCCTCTGCTCTGGGTCCCCAGGGTCCGACACAGGAAGGGGACTTTAGTAGACTAGCTCTTGAACGATCTGATCATGGCCACCCCTAGCGAACTCCACGGAAAGTGTGTTTGGGAGGGCAGTGATAGCAAACGTGCTGTTCCTCTTTGAAGGCAGATCCTTCTTTTTTTAGTTCTTAGAATGAAATGTGAGTCTTGTTTCTCTTGGGAAGATTAACCAGGGGAGATCTTTTTGCCATCTGGGGCCTTTCCCAAGTTCCTTTGTAATGTATATGACATGACTTTCCATATTAAGAGAAGGGGGTTATGCAGGTTAAGTTACTGCACACTTTTTTCTTTGACAAATGTTATTTTTGCCCCCTTTTAAAAAGACAGCCTATACGTATCCCCAATAAACACCTGCTGTGCTCCTATGAAACAGGGATAAACAAATGATCTGCCCTCTTGAAATAGCCAGAGAGCCGTGACAGAGTAGGGGAAAAACTCTGGGCTCCAGGCAAGAGTGACTGCATGCAAATTCTTTTTTGAATGGAGTAGGGCAAAAGACTCCTAGTCCTGAATGTTTTTGTAGTCTCTTTAGTCGCTATAGCAATCCTGTGAGGGAAGACTTATCCTCACCTTACAAATGAAGAAATTTTCTTGTCTCCTGGGAACCCCAACTTCCCTCAGCCTCCAGCTCTGCCATTCCTTAGGATTTCCTTTCTGGTTGTGGTCTAGTCAGGAGTCCTCTTCAAGCCTTTAAAACTTGCCAGGAAGACCTTTCTGTTTTGGCTTCCTGCCTCCCCTCAGGCAATGGATTGGGAGTGGGGTGAACTATTTTAAGGAAATCCATTAACCCTCCTTCCCCAATTATCCCACCTTGCTTGGGAGGCCCACGGGGCCCAGGGCGTTATTCCGGTACTCCAAGTAGAGAAAAGGCCTGCTACTCCCACTTCCCAAGCCCTACGCAAGCCCCCCTGTTTCTAGGGCTCTCCGTGAAATTCTGCCTCGGTGTCCTCTCTGCCTCCGGTCCACAGCGCCCCTTAACACAGACTGGAGGAGGGGACCTTTGCCTGAAGGGGCCATGGAGCTCTTTCTAGGCTCTCCGGCCTCACGCAGCGCCCCCTGCCGGGAGATTGGGAAAATTGCCGCTCTCCTTCAAGGCGCGCGGTAAACCGTAATTTTATTTTTAACAGCGGCTGTGTTTAACAACTGGCTCATAAAATTCCTGAAAATTTAACATTTGGCTCTCACAAGCCGGTTGGAGCTGGCCCCAGCACACCTCTGAGGCCCCAGGGACTTCTGGTTCCACAATGAGAGGCACCTGCCGGAGATGGGAGGGCAGGAAGACAGAAGGTTTAGGCTTTTCTTCATCTGCTCCCCCTGCTCCGTTGTGCAGCTCCTGCTTTTCTAGGGGCCCCCTTTCCAGAGCTCCAGGCTCCTCCAGGCTCAGCCAACATTTTCCCCTCCTTCTACCCCTGGAGTGTTAATGGCTTTTTGACTTCTAGTTCTTGCTAATTCCTGATGCGTCTGCATCCCATCTACCCCTTTGTAAATAGTCTTCTCATTACATCCCATTAATCTTTCCCTTTCCTTTGCATGCACCTCTTTTTCCTGGCCAGATCCTTCCTGCTTAAATTTGCTCCTGTGGTCACAACTTTTTAATACTTCTATTCTCCAATTTGGGGGCTTTGTGTCTGTCCTCAGGCAAGTTGCACACCTTCTCTGAGCTACAGTTTTATGAGAATTAAGTGTAATGCAGCAGGACATTATTTTGAGGGATTAACCAGTGGCTCCCTTGCTTTTCTCTTGCTTTTTCCTGCTGCCTTATACCTCTTTCCCAAAAGGGGCTGCTGCATCCTATAGTAGTCATTTCTTATGGACAGAATTTAGAGCAGAAATAGGGGGGAAATTTTTGACTTTCAAAATCTAAGACCCCGATGAACATCGGGGCAAGGAAAACCTAATGAGTCAGAACAAAGCATCCTGCTGGCAGATCCACCAGTCCATGAGAAGGCGCTCTGACTCTGCCAAGCCAGGAGAGGTGGGCCGGCAGAACGGCTGCTAGCCTGGCAAATTGAAGAACTGAAAATAAATGGCCGTCTGCTGGGTCCAGTGAGAGCTTCAACTTCCTCACAGTCTCCTGGTGTCCTGGTTGTAGTCCAGGAAAGATGCTCATTACTGGTGGGGCCCCCAGACAGGTCTGGGTGATGACATCATAGCAGCTGTGAGGTCTGACAAGAAAGGGCCGGGTGTGATGTGGGTCTGGGTGAAAGGGAGAAGGACAAACATTAACAGGGGTCCTGAGTCCCGGCCCCATACCTTGGCCTCATCCCCTCTTCCCCTAACTTAGCCCTGACAGAAAAGGGGGCGGGATTCTAAATTGAAAGATACACACTTCTACCACCTGCAGAATGGGGTCTGTGATAGGACTTCTCTAGAAAAATGAAGGGCCACTTCTGCTTCATTTGGGGTTGAAGACTCATGCCTGTCGCAAGGAGAGCCCTCAAGGGACCTTCCCTGAACCAACTTGCAGACTAAACCACCTTTCCATGCCACCTGCAAACTAGATGCCATCAGAGGGCCCTCCCCTAAGCACTTCTGTCCCCACCAGTCCAGGGGGCCCCCAACCAAGGGCCAAGCATGTGTGTTCTCATGTTCCTCAGTGCCACCGGTACCGGCTAATTGTTATTTGTAACTTGAATGACTGTCATGAAAACTATTGAAAGGCAGAAGCAGGCAAAAGAGAGCTGTGGTTTCCGTGACAGTTAAGTTGAGGCACAATGTTGGAAAAAAGACAGCTCTCGCATGAGGCATAGCAGTGATAACTGTAAAGGTTTGGGGAGATATGAGGTGTCTTGGAAAATTCTGCAATGGGAGCACTCCACAATCTCTTTTAGTTCTCATTTGGAAAGAAAGAAACTGATATTGGAAAGTGTAGACTATGTCCTTTACGGGTAGTTTGTATAAGGCAGACGTGGGGCTCGAGTCAACTCCTATCAAAAGAAAAGTCTTGGGGCGCCTGGGTGGCTCAGTGGGTTGGGCCTCTGCCTTCGGTTCAGGTCATGATCTCAGTATATGTGCTGCCGAAGCGAGCACCAGGTCATGATCTCAGGATCAAGCCCCAGGTATTTTTTTTTTTTTTTAGTTTCTTTTCAGTGTTCCAGGATTTGTATATACATAATTTTTTAAAAATAGAAAGGCCTCGGGGACGCCTGGGTGGCTCAGTTGGTTAAGCGGCTGCCTTCAGCTCAGGTCATGATCCCAGCGTCCTGGGATCGAGTCCCACATCGGGCTCCTTGCTCGGCAGGGAGCCTGCTCCTCCCTCTGCCTCTGCCTGCCTCTCTGTCTGCCTGTGCTCGCGCTCTCTCTCTCTCTAACTAATAAATAAATAAAATCTTAAAAAAAAAAATAGAAAGGCCTCGGATATTCAGGACCGCGGATGAGAAGTCTCCCATAAGCGACCAGCTCTATCTCACTTAGTGGAGGCTTCTGTTTCTTTCCATCAGCGCCAGGACGCTCGGGTGCTCCAGGTGCGCGTGTCGGGCAGCAACTGGGACCTGTCCGGGGCATCCCTTCTCCGATCCCAGCGCAGCAATCCAGCCTCCCGCCCCAGCTGTTACGGCACTGCCGGGAGCCCGCGCGGCCGCTGTCATTCCGGCAGGGGGCGCCGTCCGGCCGCTGTGGCCGCGCCGGGCTGTGCCGGGCCGCGCTCTGATTGGTTGGAGGCGGGGGCCCGCGCCCACTCCCGCCCGTCCCGTCCGCTAAGTACCGCGGCGCGCGGGCTCCTGCCCCAGTCTGCGGGCCTCCGGAGCGGCGGCGGGGCCGGAGCGGCTCAGAAGAGGGGACAAGACCAGGGCGGGAGGGAACCGGACGGCCGCCAGAGCCCAGTACGCCCGGCAAGATGCTGTCCTGGCGGCTGCACACGGGCCCGGAGAAGGCCGAGCTGCAGGAGCTCAACGCCCGGCTCTACGACTACGTGTGCCGGGTGCGGGAGCTGGAGCGCGAAAACTTGCTCCTGGAGGAGGAGCTGCGCGGCCGTCGCGGGCAGGAGGGCCTGTGGGCCGAGGGGCAGGCCCGCTTCGCCGAGGAGGCGCGCGGCTTGCGGCAGCAGCTGGACGAGCTGAGCTGGGCCACGGCGCTGGCCGAGGGCGAGCGCGATGCGCTGCGGCGCGAGCTGTGGGAGCTGCAGCGGCTGGGCGAGGAGGAGCGCGCCGTCCGCGGCCGCCTGGACGCGGAGCTGGGCGCCCAGCAGCGCGAGCTGCAGGAGGCGCTGGGCGCGCGCGCCGCCCTCGAGGCGCTGCTGGGCCGGCTGCAGGCCGAGCGCCGCGGCCTGGAAGCCGCCCACGAGCAGGACGTGCGGGGGCTGCGCGCGCGCGCCGCCCGCCTGACCATGAGCTACCGCGCCCGCGCCGCCGGCCCCGCCGCGCCCCCGCAGCGCCTGCGGGAGGTGCACGACAGCTACGCGCTGCTGGTGGCCGAGTCGTGGCGGGACACCGTGCAGATGTACGAGGACGAGGTGCGCGAGCTGGAGGAGGCGCTGCGGCGCGGCCAGGAGAGCCGGCGCGAGGCCGAGGAGGAGACGCGGCTGTGCGCGCAAGAGGCGGAGGCGCTGCGGCGCGAGGCGCTGGAGTTGGGGCAGCTTCGCGCGCTGCTGGAGGAAGAGCTGCGGCGGGTGCAGGAGGAGTATGAGCTGCAGGCGGAGGAACGGCAGGTCCGTGCGCGGGGGACGGCCCCACCCCGGGCCCCTACCTGTAGTCAGGGTGGTGGGGGGCGGCGGGGCTACCTGGACCGGTTGCGTGCGCCCGGGGCGTGGCGCCGCCGGCGAGTGGGGGGCCGGACCAGAGGGGGTTCGACCGGCCCTGGCAGCTGGGCGCTGAAGGGGTGTCCCCCGTTCTGCGTCAGAAGAGTTTGCGGGTTAGCTAGTGCCGGGTGGCGGGTCCCGGTGGAGAATCCCGTCCTTGTCATCTTGTTAGGTTGTCAGTTGCTTTCGATCTTGCCTTGAGCGGGTGCAAACTGACAAAAGACCCAGGACCCAGCCAGCTCTAGGCTCCCTTTCAGCTTCCCGTGCTTCATAGACCTAATTCACATAAAAGTCCAGCAAGAAGCTCCCTGACTTCCAGAAACGGCTTCAGAAGCGACAGCTCGTTCCTCCTGGGCTAGGTCTCGGTGTTGGGAGGTGTCTCAGCAATGTCAAGTCCTGACTGGCAGCCGTTCAAAATGACAGCCCCTTGGCCGTAGGGCACCCCTGGGGAAAACTTAAATCAGTTCCTAAAACGGGTTTATTTTCCCGGGGTGGTTTCCCAGTGGGAGGCGGCCGGTTTGGCTCTCTGGGCCCCTGCCTTGTGCATTCTTGGGAGGGGCTGCCGCCTTCATGCAGGCAGGAGCTCGGTCGGGGATGTTTTTCTCGCAGCCTCCCCAGCAGACATCAGATCTCTGGGTAGTCGAAAAGTCGTGGAAAGGGGTTGCTCCTTGTGGCAGGATGTAATATAAACAGTTACTATTTCAGAGAAGCAAAGCCCCAATGGACACTGACAGGGTGACACCTGTGGCTCGTTATTGTCCCAGTGCGGTACTAGGATGGGCCCTGGTCCTGCCTCCTGGAGGCCAGAATCGAAAATATCCCCAAATCATAGCATCAGTAGTTCTCAGGACAACAGTTTAAAACAACACCCACAAAAATTCAGAAATATTTTAAGGGGATAATTTGTAGCTTGGGGTTGAAGATTTGTGGTAGAGGGATTGTGTGTGTGTGTGTGTGTGTGTGTATAAATGCAGGAGTAAAGGGAACACAGAGGACTGTGGTGTTGTGACAGGTGTCCACAAATAATTAGCAAATATCTATTGACTGCTCCTAGGTCTTGAGCACTGCCTTGGGGTTTCAGTATTCAAAGAGCTGGAGTCTAGATGGGAAATCCTATAAAGCAGTGCAATATGAAATTGTTTGGAATGTAATCTTGTGGAATGTGGGTTTTGTTGGGCCTCTGCCTCATAGTTTTCAAAAGCATTCTCCTCACCATTCCCTTGCAGTGGGAGCTCCTTGGCTCATTTCCGCTTGGGATATGCAGTCTGAACGGGGGAGGGGACCTACCAGGGAAGTGCCTTCTCCAGGTGTCGCACCTGGGGACTAGGACCCCATCCTCAACAGTCTGTCTGGTGATTCCTCTCTCATTGGAATTTGCATCTTTGCCCTAAAAGTAGGGAGAAAGGAATGTCGACAGGACTTTGTTGTTTGTTTTTTTTCTCCCACTTCCAATCTGTATGTTTCATCGCACTGAATATTCCCTTATCCATAGCTCAAATCTTTCCCTAGTTAGCTTTAAAGCCAGCAAATTTCAAATTGCATCCCAAAGATTCAACACCAAACCATTAGTATTTTCCCCCCAAAGATTTTACTTATTTATCTGACTTAGAGAGAGAGGGAACACAAGCAGGGGGAGTGGGAGAGGGAGAGGGAGAAGCAGAAGCAGAAGCAGGCTTCTCACCGAGCAGGAAGCCCTATGCAAGCAGGAAGCCCTATGCGGGGCTCAATCCCAGGACCCCAGGATCATGACCTGAGCCAAAGGCAGATGCTTAATGACTGAGCCACCCAGGTGTCCCCCATCAGCATTTTTTTTAAAGGGTAAAAATACTAGTGGTTTTGTTAAAGAGTATCTATGATTTAACCCCAAGCCCTTGATTTCTTCAAATTCTGTAGAAGATGGCTCTGAGACTGAAAATATCATAAAACCGGCTTTAACTAATATAGTGTAGTGAATGTTTCATTACTAAGATTTTTTTATCAAGTGCTTCTCACATGCCAGATACCCTATTCACTCCTAGTCCTCAGCACGATCTTATGAGGTGGATTCTTTTTTTTTTTTTTTAAGATTTTATTTACTTATTTGACAGAGATCACAAGTAGACAGAGAGGCAGACAGAGAGGGGAGGAAGCAGGCTCCCCGCTGAGCAGAGAGCCCGGTGCAGGGCTCGATCCTGGGCTCGATCCCAGGACCCTGGGGTCATGACCTGAGCTGAAAGCAGAGGCTTTAACCCACTGAGCCACCAAGGTGCCCCGTGAGGTGGATTCTAATAGGAGTCCCATCTCACAGATGATGAAACTGAGGCACATATGTTCTCTTCAGGTGCCAGGGTCTGAGCCACTAACCCCGGATCCAACATTTCCTCTCTTCTCTGTTCCATCAAAGAGAAACATTTAGCCAGCATTCTGCCTTCATAGAATAATGGTAGTTCTTCTTCCTAAGGGCTGGCCCAGAGGTGCCCATCAGTCCGAAACCTTGAAAGACTTTCTGATCCTTCCAGCCGGCTGTCAGAAAAGTTTTCGTGGCAGATGTGTTTTGTTTACTTTTTGCCTGCACTGTGGTTTAGTGGGAGCCTCCCCTCCCCAACTCAGTGCCCACTGTCTCCCTGCCTCAGGGCCTCTTCTGCGGCCCAAGAGAACCAGACGCTGGCTGGAGCTCTCTTTCTGGGAAAAGTGGTTCTTCCCCGAAGGCCTGTGTGTTGGGCCCCACACCCCAGATCTGCCAGAGAGAAGTTTGCTGAACTGATATCCAAGTCCCCAGCATTTTGTATACGGTTGTGATCACTTAAAGCCTGAGTAATACACCCTGTCTCCCAGTTTGCTGGAAGACAAAAACTTCAGACGTTTTTGGTTGATGCCCTGCCCCCCTTACCCCTATAAACACTGGGTTTTTGCTTATGAGACTGAGCTCTTAGCCTTTTGAGGCTGACTAGAAAAGGCTTCCAAGTCCCCCAAATGTGACCAAATGAGAACTTTCTTTTGACTGGAAGGGGGAAGGGTTAGCCGCCCCACCTGGGCCTGAATTCTGGCTCTGCCCCCGTTTGTGTCTCTGTTCCCCCATTTGTGGAACAGCGGTAATAAAAACGGCCACAGGGTGCCCGCGTTGGGTTCATTCATTCATCCGACCGCGACAGAGCACGTCGTGGGTGCCCGGAGCCTGGTTCTTGAGTGCCAGGGATATAGCCTGAACAAAACAAAACAGAGAAAAAAGTCCCTCACCTTTGAAGGTTTTGAGGTGGAAACAGCGCAGGGTGTCCTGGAGGCGGGTGTGGCCAGGCGGGGTGGGCCAGGGGGAGAGTGGCCTTGACAAGGACTTGGGCTTTGGCTCTGAACAGCGTGAGTGACACTGAGGAGAGGTGAAGGGTGACCGGCTGTATCCGAATGCCCTTGCTCTGGGGC
Source organism: Taxidea taxus jeffersonii (assembly GCA_003697995.1). NCBI lineage: Eukaryota > Metazoa > Chordata > Mammalia > Carnivora > Mustelidae > Taxidea > Taxidea taxus. Next base: position 87,348 of record RCUC01166231.1, read on the forward strand.
TGGTGTGGGACAAGAGTTGGGAGCAGGGAGAACTCTTTAGGGGACCTCTGTACTAATCAAGGCAGGAGGTGCTGGAGGTTTGGAACCGGGGGCAGCCATGAGGAGCTGAGAGGAAGCTGTCCTCTGAGGTCGAAGCCCAGCAAGGCCTGCGGGTAGGTTGGAGTCAGTGGAAGTGGGGGAGGGGACATCCCAAGTTGACTCCAGAGCTTGTTGTCTGAACCAGGGGGGGGGGGGGGGTGCTCTTTGCTGAAGGGGGTTGGGAGCAGGAGATGTGGCCCATTTGGGTGGGAGATCAGAGTTCACTCTGAGATGCCTCTTAGATGCCCACCTCGTATTGAGAGATACCATCCTAAGTCTGGAGTTGAGCATATTATCCGGACTAGAGCTAAAAAAAAAATTGAAAAAAATGTAGCCTTTTATTAATGCTCGTTATTCCAAATGCATTTAGTTTTGATGTGTCAGGGAGGTCGTCCCAGTATCTAAATTCCCTGGAGCTCCACCAGTCAGGATTCTGAGTGGCCGTGACATTCGCAGGCTCTTCCCGTTTTGTCCGTGGGACTCTGCTCAGCTGAGAGCAGCTCCGGCTGGGGGAGGAGAAGGAGTTTTCTTTGGACCCACCCAGCAGGACACTGTCCCTGGTACGGACCTCCATTGCATCACCACTCGTGATGCCATCCGGAAGTTCCCAAAATAGCAACTCAAAAAGGTGACCTCTCTCCCCAGCTTTTATAACATTAGGTGGGGGACTGCTCTTGGTTAGAATCAGCAATGCTGGGTGTCCTGCCCCTGCGCCTCTGGTTCAAAAACTTCTGGCAAAGTCGATGCCAAGCCGAAGCTTGCTTCAACCAGCAGGATGGGTTACAGTCTCCGTGGAGACTGGAGCCAAAAGGTCCTTACTTACGTTCCTGCTTCCAAAAGCCAAGTCATTTTCCTTTGACAGTTTTGGGAGAGTTGAATCACACGGAAATGTGGTTGGAACTATACTTATTTTAACTTTTTTTTTTTAAATATGGTTTGGGTTTTTTCTCCCCCCTCCTATTTTGTGGGGTGCAGATCTATTCTGTGCCCTCTGGGAAGAAAGAGAATCATGATGCCCACCTGTGGTTTAGCATGGCGGGGAGATCCTGACCTGCTCAGGATATTCGTGGATAGAAAACTGAGTGCTGGGGCGCCTGGGTGGCTCAGTGGGTTAAGGCCGCTGCCTTCGGCTCAGGTCATGATCCCAGGGTCCTGGGATCGAGCCCCGCATCGGGCTCTCTGCTCAGCGGTGAGCCTGCTTCCCTTCCTTTCTCTCTCTGCCTGCCTCTCTGCCTACTTGTGATCTCTGTCAAATAAATAAATAAGATATTAAAAAAAAAAAGAAAACTGAGTGCTTGTGATAACTTTTTTTTT
>RCUC01166232.1:0-21124 GCA_003697995.1 Taxidea taxus jeffersonii
GCTGGTCATCGGCGGGGCAGAATGTGCGTCTGTGCGTCCCCCAGCCATGGGGGGAGCTGACAGGTGTCAAAAAATGACTGAGGACTGCCCCTCGCGGAGCTCAGACGGACTGAGCATTCCAGTGCCTGGCAGGTGTCCTGGTTCTATTCTCTCCATGTTGGGAAATGCCAAATAGTTCTGCAGAGCCACTTCAGGAACCCCCGGCAGGCCATGGGGGGAATGTGCCCCGCAAAGAACTGAAATGGGGCTCAGGCAGGAGTACATTTTGGACTCACACCGGTGCAAAGGAAAAGACAAAGCTGATCTTTTGGGCAAGGGAGCAGGGTATGGCCCTCATTCTCAAACACTATGGAATCTTGTAGACAGAACATTTTTTTAAGCTTGCAGCTTGAGAGCGCCTGGGTGGCTCAATCGGTTAAGCATCTGCCTTTGGCTCAGGTCATGATCCCAGGGTCCTGGGATTGAGCCCTGCACTGGGCTCTCTGCTGAGCAGGGAGCCTGCTTCTCCCTCTCCCTCCTGCTCCCCCTGCTTGTGCTCTCTGTCAAATAAATAAATAAAACTCTTAAAAACAAAACAAAACAAACTTGCAGCTTGGCTCATTTTTAAAACCAGCTGAGGAGGGGCGCCTGGGTGGCTTGGTTGGTTAAGCGACCGACCCTTGGTTTCGGCTCAGGTCATGATCTCACGGGTTGTGAAAGCAGGCTCCGTGTTGGGCTCCGCGCTCAGCGGGGAGTCTGCTTGGACTCTCTCGCTCTACCCCTCCCACGTCTTCTCTTAAAATAAAATCTTAAACAAAATAGCTGAGGAAATGGTGCCCCGCGGATGAGCAGGATGCTTGGCTGTGAGGCTCTGTGTGCATCACGTTGCATCTCAACCCACGTGAGGTAGAATAAGGCTCAATAAAAATGAATTTGAAAACCAGTTGTTTTCAGTTGTGGGCACAAGCCCTGAGGGGCTCCAGGTGCCCCGTCGGCCGAGGCTGTACCTGCCTGGTGCTGTGCCAGTCGTCTCCCTCACTTTGCGGACAGAGGCCGAAAGCTCAGAGCACTTAGGCCACGTGGCGAGTGAGTGAGAGAGACCAGGTCCAAACCCGCTGTGTGGCTTCTGGGCCCTCCCTGCCACATTCGAACTGCCAGGGATGTACATGAACTTGGACGCCCTCCCTCCGACAGCTTCTCTCTAAGCTCACAGTGGCCAGGGGTCAGGAAAAGCAAGCCTTGCTCTGCACGTTTAGGGGCAGAAAAAGAGATGCTTTGTGGGAGGAGTGTTCCTGCGAAGCTGTGCAGGGCCCTGGGGAGCTGGCCGGGATCTGGGCCTGGGGGCAGGCGCTGGGGCAGGAGTGTTACGAGCGCCATTCAGCACAGGCTGGCGTAAGAATGGAACCACGAGACAGCACGTTCGCAGTGGCCAGTTCAGCAGGACAGGAAGCCCGCAGGCCGGGGTCCTGGAAGCGAGGGGGAGGCGGTCGTTGCACTTGTTGCGGGGGGTGGGGGGGCAGGGGGGGCGCCGCAGCCTTGGGGGGGACTCACAGGATGAAGGTGCGGGGTTTCTGGAGCCGACTGAGGGACTGGAGAAGCCTACGGGGGTCCTCACCCTGCCAGGGCAATCCTTTGATGGTCTTGATGATTTGGTCATGCAAATCGGGGGGGGGGGGGCGGGGTGCAGTGACAGGGAGAAGACCGAGTTAGAGCAGCAGGCCCGCCACCTTGGGGTCCCCAGCACGGTCGGGACCATCCCCAGGCCACTGGAGCCCAAACATGCAGCTGGGGAGTCTGCACGCTGCTGTCTCTCCCACCGGCACCGAGAAGGGGGTTTATTTAGCCAAGAGTGGCCGGCCACCCCACGGAGGCTCCCCCGTTCTGGGAGGGCCAGGCCTGCTTCAGGCAGGATGGGTTTTGCAACACGGCGTCTCAGATCACTGAAAAAAGCCTCCTCTAGAACAGCTTTCTGGAATGTGTAACAAGCACCACCACTAAAAAGAGGAGACCAGAGAGGGCCTGCGGGATGTAGCTCGTCTGTTTTTCTGGTTGATTCTAGGGCCACATGTCGACCTCCTTGTTGGCTTCCAGAAAGGCCTCAGGAGGAATGGACGGGAACTCACACCGAGGCCCTCCGCCTGGGGGGACGCTCCCCGCCACGTGATGTCTGGAGACATCTGTGGTTGTCAGTGACTGGGTGCGGGGTGCTGCTGGCATCTGGAGGGTTGAGGCCGGGATGCTTCAGCCTCTACAGGGCCAGGGATGGTCCCACCACAGAGGAGGACTTGGCCCAGCGCTGAGGGTAGGAAACCCTAGCGGCAGGAGCGCTTTGCCTCAAAGAACTCAATCTCCTTCACCTCCCTTTGTTTGATTACTGCAGGTTCAGAGCTGAGCATACGTCCTCGGCCCAAACTGGCACCAGTGCGTGAGAACAAGAATGGATCAGAGATGAAAATCAGACGCTCTGGAAGGGACTATTCATGAAGGACATCTAGATGACAAATGTCCGGAAACGAGGCAGCAGTGACTACAAGGTGAGTCGGGAGGTTCCGGTTTGTTCACTTCTTTTCCAAAAATCCCTCATTCCACTTATTTCAAGTACATGTTTAAGCTCTGGGCAGTTGGCCTGGAAAGACCCCGATCGGCAGCCCCTCATCTGTGTTCCATGCACCATGCCCAAGGGCCTGGACAGCGGCACTTACCTCTGCTCCCTCACCCTCCAGGGAGGCACAGAGCAAAGACAACAGAGGGGTCACATTTCACCTCCAAACCCTGAGCGGTCAGCTCAGCGGCCAGAGCTCCGGACAAGGCCTATGGCTTCAACCCACACCCCCTGACTCAGCCAGATCTGGCTAGAGTGTCCCTGGCAGGACCCGGTGTCCCCCGGCCTGCGGACTCCCACTCCTGGCCCTGGCCGCCACGCTGAGCGCTTGGGGACAGTGGCTCCTCTTGGTGTGCGTCCCTGGTCTTGGGTTCGAAGGCCCTTGCTTCTACTTACTTCTTGCTTTCATAGAAAGCAATGATGTCCTCAAAAGCGTTAATATCGAACTCCTCAGAGCCGTCAAATGAGAAATCTAGCATTGAGCAGCTGAAAGGGAGAATCTGTATGAACTAAACGTGCTCCTGGAGTGGGACCCGCAGCTCGGGGCCAGGCCCTGGGGAGACTGGCATCCCTTTAGTGAATGTGGGTCAGGGGCTACATTCAGTCGTTGGGGGCGGGTGGGGAACACACAAGCAAATAAAGAGATGCCTTCTTTTTCTCTTGCCCCCCTTTGGGTGAAAAAGCAGATTTAAAAACGCACCTTTTAAAAGCAGGAAAACGACACACGGTGCTTTCAGTCAAGTCACTCATGGTCACTTACCTGGGTGCTAACTCTACCTCCGTACATACATGTTTATGAACCTCCTGAAGAACTTTGTACTATAAAGGGCTCAAAAATAAAACGACCTTTTCAAGTTTAAATACTGACTAACTTACTCCTTGGGAATCTGGAGTATTGAGAATGCAGCTGGGAACTTGGCAGTCACAGGGCCTTTGCATGTGCCTCCACGACGGCTAGCATGCCCTGCCGGCCTTGCCTGGCTCAGCTGGTGCCTTTTCAATACAGTCTGCCTGGCTCTCTCAAGATATCAGAAGTGTCCCTCCCTCATCTGGCTTTGTCATTGCCTTGGAGGTCTGTCTAGTGTGGCCTTCTGACCCCACCTTCCTGGGAGCGTATGCTGCTCACTGTTACACTTAGTGCAAACCGGGGTATGTGGAAGGCCCTCGGTCATTGCTAAGTGGCCACAGAATACCCTCATCATCTCGCATGCAATAAGGCATGTTGCATTTCTGATAGCAAATGAAGGAACTCGGCCTATCTGTGTCTGGGCCTCCCCCTCCAGGCTAAGGGAGGAAGTTCTCTTAAATCAAGCCTGTTGATCGGTGCAGCCAGCAGCGGCTCCCTGGCCCCACCCGCCAATGGCCACGGCCGGCCATGAAAAGAATCCTTTGTAAAGTGAGCCGTCCAACATCTCCCTAAGCCGATGCTGCATGGAGGCCTGCCTCTATGTGTGCAGAAAAGCGGCAGCCAGATGCCTTTTGTTTCTGGGTCTTTTGGATTCAAGTGGCTGCTGGGTTCCTTATTCAGGTCAACCCCAACCTGGGCGGAGGGTATGGGGTTTTCCGTGTTGTTCTAAACAATACCGCCGTGTTCCAGCTTCAGCGGGGACAGACCAAGGTCTTGCTCACCGGTAGAGTTTTTCCGACGGGGTGCTCGTTCCTCTCTGCAGCTCTCCCAGGGGACCGCGGGTGCCCGGGCTGCTCGTACCTGCTGCGGACACAGAGCAGACAGTTGGAGGGGGGGGGATGCCTGGGGCCTGGAAGGCCTTTGTCCTGGCCAAAGAGGCTTCCATCCTGGCTTGAATTCATTAAAAAAAAAAACCAAAACCAAAAACCAAAAACACCCAAGAAAGACAAAACAGACTGACACTGAAATTTGGGCAGAGCCGGGAACACTGAAGGGTTTGATTCCTCTCCCCACCCCCCAGGCACGGCTATTGATTCCTACTTCTCATAAAGGCTTTATCCTCCTGGTTCTGCTTTTGTGAAATGGAGCCCCGTGGCTGGTATCTAGCGCGGGATTCCCTGCGGGAGTCACACAGCCATCCTGGGCCTCAGGTTGCCCTTAAGAAAGGACAGGAACATGCCTTCCTGCCTTGTAGAGGAGGAGGAGGGTGAATTCTATATCCTGGTACAGAAACTCTTCTTTGGGATGAACCAAGTTCTGGAGCAAGACAGGTGGTGGTCACACGACATGGTGAACGGTCACGGAGCTGTGTCCTTTAATATGGACTGAGAAGCCCCCATACCTGCAGCCTTTTCGGCCCTCTCAGCCCGCAGGCGCCCGGCCTCCCGGAGCACGGCCATGGCTCGGATGGCGGCCCGGAGCACGGCCCAGCGGAACACGGCCACAGGGTCCATGCCGATGAGCTCCCGCACATAAGAGCTGTCGCTGCCCCGCAGGAGTGCCACGATGTCGGGCCGCATGTAGTCCATGTTCTTTTCCCGGAAGTCCTGGGGGGGGGGGGGTTGTGGAGGTGGGCGGTCACTCTCCAGTGACTGCCAAGTTCCTGGGAGCCAGCCCGGGAAGGGCTGCTGGTGGGGTGGGACACTTCTCAACAACAGAGGGCAGGTCCTGTCCCTGGGGCCTTCGACAGCAAGAGCCAGGGACTTAGGGCTGGGTCCAAGGGCCCCCGAAACCTTGCCCCACACCATCAATAAAGGGGATGGACCGGGCAGATGCCAGAGGTAAAGGGCCTCTGGGGCATCCGCCCTGTCCCTCTCCTGCCTCCTGCCCTTGACCGACGATGGCAACGGACAGACATGCACCTTGATCTGGTATTTCACTTTCCCGGCGAAGTGCTGGATGATGAACGCTGGCTCCATGACGGGGGTGCCCAAGAAGTACCTGTTGTCTTCGTGCTGCTGTTTGAACTTGGCCAGCAGGGTCTGGCTCGTGGCGTGGGGAAAGCTGGGGAGAGGATGTGGAACTTTGAGCTGCAGGAACAGCCGCAACCGCTTGCTCCACATAAGCGTGCAGGCCCTCGGGGCGTGGGTGGGGAGGCCCAGGCTTTGGTGGCCAAGGTGGTGCAGGCAAGACTGGGACCTGGGCCCATTAGGGGTAGCTTCTGGGAACAATCCCAGGATGGGGGGCGCTTCTGGTCTCAGATCTGTGTGTACCTGGGCACTGTGTCATGGAGGAGGTCTTGCCCCTGTTCCGGTTACAGGGAGGGTCGGGGGAGGAGGATGGAGCAGGGAGGGGGCGGCAAGGGCAGAATAAGGGACCCGTTGTACCTGGCTATTTCTGCCTCCCAGGAAGGAAATGGCTGTAGTTGGCTTTGGCACGCCCCGCCTCTGCCCAGCCTCACCGCAAACATGGGCTGAGCAGTGTGCCTGGGATGCCCAAGGCCAGGCTCCACAGCTTACCGGGGATGAGATGGTGGCGGGGAGAATCTTAGCTAGGAAGCACATTGTTTCCAGGGCTGAATGGATGTGGAGTGAGGAACCTGCTCACTCAGTCGTTGGGATAAATGCTATTTTAATGTACTATTTTAGAAAATCCAGATCAATGCAAAAAAAAAAAAAAAAAAAAAACCCAACAACAAACCCATGATAAATAAAAATAGCAAGATTTTAAACAGAGACAGATCCAGCTCTGCTTGGCCTGGCCCTGCCTCACAGTCCCCCTCCGGATCCAGCTCTGAGTTTCCTGGGAGTGATGGTTCAGCCCTTCCTAGCATCCTGCCTGTTCTCTTATCTGAACATTCTCTACTTGGATCCCAGCTATGAAGGGATGTGTCTGTCCCCTGTCCCAAGTGGGGCCTGGGTCTTAGGCAGGAGATGAGCCCGATTCAATCCAGCCCCAAAGGGACTGCCGAAGCAGACAACGGGCCAATAAAAAGTTGTCAAAAGAAAGCTGTGTTTGCGTCCTGACCCCGGGAACCTGGGAAAGTGACCTGATTCAGAAATGGGGTCTTTTCGAATGTCATTTAGTTATGATGAGGTCATGGGGGAGGCATTCACCCACTGGACTGGAATCTTTGGGAGAGACAGAGACAGACAGAGGAGAGTGATGTAACCACAGTGGCAGAGACCGGGTGACACAGCCACAAGCCATGGAATGCCGGTGGGGTGGGGGGGGGTGCCCGGGAGCTGGAAGAGGCCAAGAAGAACCACCCCTAGAGCCTCTGGAAGGGGTACAGCCTGCCCATGCCTTGATTTCAGCCCAGTGATATTCACTTCACACGTTTGGCAAAGTTGAAGTTGCCTGTGCTCTGCGGTTATTAACGGGGCCGCAGGAAACAAATTCAGGGAGTGAATTTCAGTGACCGCGCCTGGGTGACCAGTGTGAGGCACCTCATCCATACCCCTCCCAGGCTTCATGGTGTCCTCTGGATGAGGGGTGCCAGGCTCAGCGGTCAGTCCAGCATCTGGATCCCATGCACTGCCCTTTGCAAGGATGCACCAATCTGGGGCCCAGTTTCCAGACTCAGGCCCTGTGTGTCCCTTTCTTAACGACTCCCAGGCGTGCGTGTTTCAGAGTCGAGTTACCGCACGTGTTAATATTTCCATGATAGGGGCGCCTGGGTGGATCAGTGGGTTAAAGCCTCTGCCTTTGGCTGGGGTCATGATCCCAGGGTCCTGGGATCAAGCCCCACATCGGGCTCTCTGCTCAGCAGGGAGCCTGCTTCCCCCTCTCTCTCTGCCTGCCTCTCTGCCTGCTTGTGATCTCTGTCTGTCAAATAAATAAAATCTTAAAAAAAAATATTTCCATGATAAATGCTATGTGCGTGAGATTAGGATTTGTGGCCAAATAAGTGTGACTAACTCAGAGGTTCTTGGGGATGGTGCAGATTCAGGGTGAGGCCTCAGGGGCTGGGGCACCAGATTTGCGGGGATGGTGGGGGGCAGGCACTGGGCCATGGACACTCACTTGCTCTCTTCATCCAGCAGATAAAAGAGCCCGGTGGGCTTCTTGCTGATGAGATGGATGCAGCCGACGTTATCAGTGTAGTCAATGTTGTGCCACGAGATCCCTTCGCTCTGGTACTCCTCCTGCGGGGTTTGGGGGTTTAGCGGATAACCTCACTACCCCGTGGCTATGGTAATGCTTACACAGCATGCATTGCATATGAATATATTTATGTATGCATGTACGTATTCATATGTACAGAACACACATTGCTATATCAATGGAAATATATTCATAGTTATATAAAATTATTGATAACAAGAAAAAATTATTAATAACAACAGGAAACAGAACATCAAACATACAGGATGCTTAAAATCACACTTAGGGGCACCTGGGTGGCTCAGTGGGTTAAGCCTCTGCCTTTGGCTCAGGTCATGATCCCAGGGTCCTGGGATTAAGCCCCGCATCGGGCTCTCTGCTCAGCAGGGAGCCTGCTTCCCTTCCTCTCTTTCTGTCTGCCTCTGCCTACTTGTGATCTCTGTCTGTCAAATAAATAAATAAATAAATAAATAAAATCTTAAAAAAAAAAAAAGAAAATAAATAAATTCGCACTTAACATGTCCCAGGGGGCCAGCAACTTTCCTCTGTAAAGGGCCAGATGGTAAATACATTAAGCTTTTTGAGCTAGATGGTGTCTTGTCAAGATTCGGCTGTGGCAGCGTGAAGGAGGCCACCGATGAGATATAGACAAGTGGGCGTGGCCACGTGCCAATAAAGGTTTATTTACGAAAACAGGTCTTGGGGCCAGCCTGGACCTGTGAGCAGCCATTTGCCACCCCTGCTCTGGAACCTCAGTGTCCGATAATGCGAGTGATATGAGGCCGTGTAGTGCGAGTGACCTATGTGACTTGGAATTTTCTAATAATCCCAGGTAAAAGGTAAAAAGAAACAGGTGAAGTTAACTTTAAAAAAGATTTTTTTTTTTTTTTTTAAATTTGACAGAGATCACAAGTAGGCAGGGAGGCAGACAGAGAGATAGGAGGAAGCAGGCTCCCCACCGAGCAGAGAGCCCGATGCGGGGCTCGATCCCAGGACCCTGGGATCATGACCCGAGCCGAAGGCAGAGGCTTTAACCCACTGAGCCACCCGGGCGCCCCTGAAGTTAACTTTAATAATACACTTAGTTTCACCCAATATATCCAAACCACGATCGTGTCAACATGGGATTCATGTCAAAAAGGACCAGTGAGGCATTTTACAGTTTTTCTTTTGCACGATGTGTCGGTACTCGGCTGCGTTTTACTACTGGGGCACAACTCAAGGCGGACCAGCCACGTATCAAGGGCTCAATGCCCTTGAAAGTTTTAGAGTAAAATCAGCTCAATTGTTTAGAGAAGCCCATCATTTCTTTTCCCCCCTGTCCAGATCGCCAGTGTGAAGGGTAACACCTGGGTAAAGACGGATGACTGTAGTAACGAGACATGGAAGACAGATTATCCGAAGCGCTGATCAAAGCAAATCCTTACACGGCCTCTCTACTTCTCTCCCATTGGATGGATTTTTCCCATCTGAGCATAAAGAAGGTACAAAACTGACCCATGGACAAAAATGCCCCCAACGTCTGCCTCATCCAAGGCTGGGCCGGGTTTTCCCAGACTTTCTCTTCTGCAGAGAAAGATGCCAGGGCTGGTTCACCGGCAAACCGGGCCCCGAGGGAGTTCCCGGTTCCGGATCATTCCGTCCCCCCTTGGGCTGCCTCGGCAACAAGATGGTGTCTCCTGACCTGTTCTAGTTTGAAAATGTGCTGGTTGAAATAATACTGAAGCTGCTCGTTGGCGTAGTTGATGCAGAACTGTTCAAAACTGTTCCTCTCAAAGTCTTCAAATCCGAATATGTCGAGGACCCCGATGGACAAGCACTGGGAAGACAGAAAACCATTATTACCGGTGGGTCCTTCCACACAGGTGGCCACGACCTGTTTGGTGATGCGGGCTCTGCGCTCGGCTGAGCGCTCGGTTGTTGCTGCCTTGGAATCTGTAATATGCACACAAGGGGTGCCGTGTGTTCACATGCACCGGGTCCTGAGAACTGCGCCCCATCCCGTTCCCCGGGCGTGCCCCTTGGAGCAACCGGCCTGTCGCCTGATGCCATGCCATGCCGCCTTGGCTCCTGACACCCCAGGCCCTCTGCCGAGGGTCTGTGACACCCGAGGGCCTGGCCGTCCCCAGCTCTGCTTGGTGGAGCAGGCAGGGGCGTGGGCTCTCACCGAGACAGACTCTTCCATGTCTTTCTTGTTGAGGAGGGCATGGTTGATCCGCAGCACGATCCAGTCAAACAGAGCGCTGTACAGGGACTTGGCCATGGAGTCTCGGGCGGTGATAGCCTGCAGGGATATGGTAGGGAGTGTCACACCTCGGCAATGTGGGCCCTGTGCTGCACCACCCAGAGGTCTGCACTCATGGGGAGATCGAGGCTATGACTCTGAAGAACACCCCACTCCCTGGACATGCCCCTTCTTGCTCTGCATGTTGCCCCTGCACAGCGGAGCATGAACTACGAAGCTCGGACCCAGCAGCCTAAGATTCAGCAAAGCCTCTCTCACGAGCCAACCCACCGCCCCGAGCAAGCTGGGCAACTGCTGAGGACGGAACACAGGCTCAGGGAGGACGCCAGGCCGGCCCGTGGAGGGGAACCAGCCCCGAGGTCAACCTGGGTGGGAAGCCAGGTCCCCTGCAGTTCTGGGAGCATCGTGGAGATGCCATCGTATGTATTTAAAGCAGTAATGGCTTTTAAATTAGGGGGGAAAAAAAGGCTTACCGAGATGTAATTTACATACAAGAAACTGTTTCTCTTTATGTACTCAGATCTGACTTGTGACAGATGTGCTTGGCTGCAATTAAGATCTAGAACACATGTCCCGGTTTTGCCTTTCCTGGGAGGTTGTGGAAACGGGGCCCCGAGGCATATAGGGCTCCACACCTGGTATCTGTCCCTTGGCGTCATGCCCCTCAGGGGCAGCCACGCTGCTGGGGGCTCAGGTGGTCCTGTAACAACTTTTACAGAATGTTTCAGGGGACCTTGGCCTGTGGGGGCTCAGAACATCCCTGGTGCCGGTGGAAGATGCCCAAGCAGCTTCTACTACCAGCTAAAAGTCCCTGCCATGGCTCGGGGTTTTCCTGTGGCCAGCCAGGCTTCGAGGCCCACTGCTCTTCAGATGTAAAAATGCAAGAAAAACCCATCACAAGGAAAACATTCTGGCTGGGGCAAAGGCGGGAGAGAGATGCCCTATCAAGATTCAGGGATACATTTAATGGTTGTAAAGGTCATGCTCTAGCCTGGGGGTGGGGTGGGGGGCAGCAGCAGTCAACCAACTTTAAAGGCCAGAAGGTCAGTATGTTCAGCTGGGAGGGCCACATGGTCCCTGTAGTGATCACTTGGTTTAGCCAGTACAGTAGCAAAGCAGCATGTTAAAAAAAAGGGGGTGTGTGTGGCTATGTCAATACTAATAAAACTTTATTTACAAAAGCAGGCAGTGGGCTGGATTTGGGCTATAAGCTGCAGGTGGCCATCCCCTGCTAGTGACAGCCAGCATGGAAACACCGAGCAGAACATGGGTGGTCTGAGTTCTGGCCCTAGGGCTGAAGTGTGCCGCAGAAGCTGCTCTGAGCCATACGTGAGCTCCTGTGAGAAGCAGAGCTACTGTTACAGCTCTTTAAAGACACGGAAAAGGCTCTCCAGGCCTGCTGTTCCCAGCCCCATCCCAACTCGTGGTTTGTGGCCTGGCCTCCTGCAAGAGCCCAGGATGGTGCTCACCTCGCTGAGACTGTAGGGAAGGATGAGTTTGTCATTCGCTGTCACTGTTTTTCTTTTCGTTAGGACCTCCACCAAGATTTCTCGCTTCACCTGCAAGGTCAAGGAGGGAGAGAAGGCTCGTTGGGCGGGTCCTCACATCCCTGGGGTGAGGCCAGAAGCCCAAGAAAGGTGGGAGGAGGACCGCCAGCAGCCGCCCCGGAAAGGGGGCCTGAAGCCCACCCTGACGTGTGCACTATGCTCAGTGTGCTTCCGACTGATTGTGCTCACGGCTCGGTCGATGGCCCTGGGAGGATGGTCACACAGGCCTGCGGGGGGGGGGGGGGGTCCCCTGTGGGCCCATGTGCTGCCTGGCAACCGGCATTCACAGATGTCGCTGTTGGAGTGGATGTTCCTGGCCTGTTTCCTCCTGACCGCTAAGCCCCTGCCCGGATAGTGAGAGCAGGGGCAGGGAAAGCCGCCCCCATCTCCTGGCAGGCCTGCTCACTCATCCCCATGAACACAAAAGAGGAGGAATCCTGCATGCAGACAGGAGCCACAGGTGGGAGGCATGCTTAGAAAACAGAGACAAGGGCAGGACTTCTCTGGTCTGGCACCACGGATGCTTGGGGCCAGGTCGTTCCTGGCTGCAGGGAAGCTGTGTTGGGCATTAAATGGTGTGGAGCAGCGTCCCCAGCCTCACCCCCTAGAGGAGGGCAGCTCCTCTGAGTTGTGACAACCCCCCAGGGCCTCAGACACTGCCCAGTGCCCCCTGGAGGTTGACAAGGGCCGGTGGACGAGGGGATGGCAGGTCCAATGAGCACATGACCTCGCTGATCCAAGTCTGGGTTCAAAGGGCCTTTCCCATGAGGGGCTGAGCGGGGAGACAGTCGTCCTTCAGAAAGGAGGAAGGCACGGGATGCCCTTGAGGGCATAAGTGAAAGAGATCACGCACTGTAAAACAAATACCGTATGCTCTCACTGGTATGGGGAATCTAAAAAAAAAAAAAACAAAAAAACCCGAAAAACCCTCCCAAAACCCCCCAAAGTAAACCAAGCTGACAGATACACAAAGCAGACTGGTGGCTGCCACAGGCAGGGGGCAGGGGTGGGTGAACTGGGTAATAAAGAGGGTCAGAAGGAACAGATTTCTAGTTGTAAAAAAAGAGGTCCCAGAAATGTAATGTTCAGCGTGGGGACTTCGGTTCAGGATAATGCGTGGCATAATTGCAAGTCACTAAGAGAGAAGCTCATCCAAGTTCTCTTTGCTAGAAAAAACTGATTCTGGAACCATGTGTGGTGACAGATGTTAACAGGACTTACTGTGGTCATCATTTTGCAATATACACAAACACCCGATCGTTCTGCCATAACGCTGAAACTAACATAACGCTGTAGGATGATTATACCTCAATTTTTAAAAAAAAGAGAAAGAAAAAGAGAACCAAGGAAGAGGTGTTTCACAGATTGTGGGGAGGAAGCCGGCAGAGACGCCCCGGTTTATAGACGTGCGGCCCATGCAGGAAGGAAGTTCTGGGTGCTCGCTGGCCACTGTGGCCGAGGGTAGGGAGGTGTACCTTCAGGAGCTGGGACAGCGTGTCCAGCACCTCAGGGGGCCCGACCTCCAGACCTTCGTCTCGGCCCGTGGCTCTTTTCTTGTACGTGACGTTGCCCAGGTACAGGATGGCTGAGAGGACGGAAAAAATCCTGGGAGAGCAAAAGGATCCTAGGTTGGAGGTGGTTTCCAGAGTCGTAAGACGGACGACAGGCGCTTCCAGCCACTTGGGCTGAGTTCCTACAACCAGCTAAGACCAGTTGGACATCTGAAGTTTCAAAAAGGTCCAATCTCACTGCTGGGGACTTTTGTGGAATGTGACTTTGTAGACAGATGGCTCTCCTGGGTGTTCTGTGGGGTTTTTTGCGGGGGGGGGGGGTGTGGGAGTGCTTAAAATTTTTCTTATGGAAGCCTAACATGCATGAAAAAAATGCAAAAAACCCCACCCCATCATGCATAAAAAACAGGCAAGAAAAAAGCCAATAATTCTTACGTGCAGAGTTTGATGAGCTGCCAGAAAACATACACCTCCCTGTAAGGAGTGGAACCCACTCACCTAACGCAAAGGAAGAGCCACCCTCACATCCTAACGCTGTCCGTGAACTTGGTGTCAGTGAAACCCTATGGCCTTGTATTATACCTGTCCCCCTGGAAGATTGTGATGTGGGGGTGCTCTGCCATTCCTGCGGGTTGTCCTGGCTTGGTCGCACTCAGTGCTGCAACCCAGGACTTCTTAGCCTCAGCTCTGCAGACTCATGGGGTTGGATCATTCTTTGCTATGGAGGGCTGTCCTGTATACTATGGGATGCTGAGCCACATCCCTGGCCTGCCCAGCAGGTGCCAGCAGCTGCGTCCCTCTCTGCCTTCCCCTACGCAGTGTGATCACCAGAAACGTGTCCGGACAGGGTCAGACAGAGTAAAACAGCCAGCTGTCCTGTGGGGGGCAGAAGTGACTCCCACCGAGCGCCACTGCCTTGGGTGGAGTCCAGGGAGCGGCACTCGAGGGCCCATTACTGGACAGCCTCGGAGCTAAGAATGTTCTTCAGTTTTTTTGGCTGGAGAGGGGTGGCTTAAAAAAAATAAACACAGAGGAGAACAACAGTGATCGTCTGGCCCCCAGAACTGAAAACTGGACTCTGTGGCCCTTTGCAGAAAGTCTGGCCAGCCCGGCATGATACACAGCTGCCTGTTTAGTTACTTAATTACCGCCGGTGAGCATTTGTGTCTGTGTGTGTTGGGGAGGGTTCCTAACTTTTTGGTGGTTAATAACAGGGCTGCCACATGCATATCTTCAAGTCCGCACGTGCACGCCTGGCGTCGGGCAGACGCAGCTCTTGCAGAAACCGCGAACGGTTTTCCAAAGGGGCTGGCCCGGTCTGTGGCCTCTCAGAAGCGCCCAGGCGTTCCCGTGGGGCAATGCCGATCGGCGGGCAGGTGTGGCGAGAAAGGTGCAGCTTTCAAAAATTTTTTTCAAAATTTTAACTGTGGTTAAGATACACATCATGTAAAAATCACCATTGTAACTGTTTTTCTGTGTGAAGTCCGTCTACACTGTAGGGCAAAAGCCCCATGGTTTGACATCTCCCAGTGACTAATGACTAATGTCCCTTTCCATGAGCTCATGGTCATCGGGCTGCCCTCTTTTAGTGTCTTAGCTCCTGCCCGGGTGTCTGTCAGCTCTCAGAGAGGGGCCTTAAATTAGAGTCTAAGGTGTGTGTGTGTTGGGGGCGGGATCCGCGCATGAGAAGGTGGGAGGGCCGGCCTGCCCACTTACTGCTTCTTGGTGGCAGGGAGGAAGCCCACCATCTCCATGGCCTGCTTGAGTCTCTCAAAGTCATGCTTCAGGTCTTCTCCATCTTCGATCTTCAAGTTATGCTGAAAAACAAAATCAGTGGCACTCTGGGTACTTCTGGGCTAACAAGGGTGGTGTAAAAGAGTGATCCTGGCTGGGACCGCTGGGGCAGGGCTCAGGACACAGGGGGAATGAATGGGCCCCTTTATGCCGCCTCCTCTGGGCCTCCTTGGAGTCGGTTTGGGGGCCAGAGAGGGCCCAGGCAGACAGCCTCTGACCTCCCGGCCGTGCGTAAACAGCCCGTGGGGAACAGAGGCGGCGTTTGTGGCCAGGGCGCGGGGTTGTTTACCTGGTTGAGGTAGAAATAATCTTCAGGCTGCTTGAGCTGAAATTCCTGCCGCTCTTCCTCGCTGACGCCAAGTAACAAATAATAAAACACGTGGTAGTTCCTGTGGGTCAAAGTGAGGAGAAAAAAAATTCGTTTTTGGAGGCCAGGCCACAGCTTCTCTTCAAACCACTGCTAATATTGCTGTGGGGACCACAGCAGGGGGGTGGGGGAAGCACCACAAATATGTACCAGTTTGAGATAATAAGTTGATTCTTACTATGTCTTAAAAGGGAAACTAAACCGTGAGCTTCTCTGGTGAGTAGATGTAAGGGGGCGGGACTGTGGGGGTATTAACTCTGGGTAAAAGTCTGGGGTAGGCACAAAAATAAGCTCAAAAAAGGTGGCTTCAGAGCTATGAGCCCAAAACTTGCAGCCACAAAGCAGCCTTGTTCCTGGGAGATGGGCCACTGGCTCCTGTAGGCCCCAAACACCTGTTCTCTGCTCTGTGGGGAAGAAGGCACGTGCGGTGGGTCACCAAGGAAGCGTCCTCCTACCTCTCGTCCTTCTCTTGAGAGACTAGGCGGGACTTTTCAAGCAGGTATTTTTCGACAACAGCCCTGTCATTAAAAGGAAGATGAAGGAATGAAATGTTAACCTTTTGATAAGAGTTTTCTAGAAGAACTAGAGTCATTTGTTACTGTAACAAAGCCTGGTGTAGATGGACTTCCTTTGACGCAAGGTCAACACAGGTACCTAAATCACCTTTAGAAACACAATCACCCTGGGGCGCCTGAGGGGCTGAGTCGGTTAAGCATCTGCCTTCAGCTCAGGTCAGGATCCCAGGGTCCTGCAATCGAGCCTCATGTCAGGGTCCCTGCTCCAGCAAGGGCGTCTGGGTCTCCCTCTGCCTCTGCCCCTACCTCCTGCTCGGGCTCTCTCTCACACTCTCTGTCTCAAATAAATACATAAAATCTCAAAAAAAACCCCCAAAAACAAAACAACAACAAAAAACCAATCATCCTAATGCTGCGAATATAATCAAAGTCCCGTAAATGTAACTACCCTAAAAATCACCTTAAGTGTTGCCTTATCCTATGACTGCCGTCCATAAAAATAAGGAACTTGGGTTGGCCACTTCTGCTCCCCAGACCAGATGCAGGCTGATCACTGCTGGGAAAGCTCCAGCAGCATCCTGGGGGGACCCCGTCAGGTGGTGGGAACTGAAGCGATTATACCCACGTGTTCATGGACAATATGGTAGGTGGCCCCCTGTATTTACCACCTCCTCAGCAATTAAATGCTTCTCCTGTTAAAAACCTAAATATAGGGCGCCTGGGTGGCTCAGTGGGTTAAAGCCTCTGCCTTCGGCTCGGGTCATGATCTCAGGGTCCTGGGATCGAGCCCCGCATTGGGCTCTCTGCTCAGCGGGGAGCCTGCTTCCTCCTCTTTCTCTGCCTGCCTCTCTGCCTACTTGTGATCTCTGTCTGCCAAATAAATAAATAAAAAATCTTAAAAAAAAATCTAAATATAAGGGGCGCCTGGGTGGCTCAGTTGGTTAAGCCACTGCCTTCGGCTCAGGTCATGATCCTAGAGTCCTGGGATGGAGTCCCACAACAGGGAGCAGAGCAGGGAGCCTGCTTCTCCCTCTCCCTCTGCCTCTCCCCCTGCTTGTGCTCTCTCTTTCTGTCAAATAAAATCTTAAAAAAAAAAAATCTAAATATAAGAAAACAGATTCATTTTCTTTCTTTCTTTTCTTTTTTTTTTTAACAGCTTCGTTACTGATACAAGCCGCACACACTTGAAGTGTGCAACGTGGGAAGTCTTGACTGGGTCGTTTCCCATTTTGTTCCATCAGTGGTCATGGACGTAAACTAGAAGCGTGTGAACTGATGAGTTGTGACACAGGCGGACACCTGTGTGCCCACCACCATGACCTAGTTTCCTGGGCCCTTGGTCACCCCTCCCCACCTACCATCCCCGAGCGGCCACTGATCAGCCCCACTGTAGATTAGTTTGCACTGCCTAGAATTTTAAGGAAATACAGCCCTGCGGTATAAATACTGTGTGTCTGCCTTGTCACTCAGTCTGAGGACTGAGACTCAGCCATGTCGTCGCGTGCAGAACTCTGTTTCTTCTCGCAGCTAGACATGGCATACCGCGTTTACCCGTTCATTCCTGGTGGATGTTTGATGGGCAGGGGTCCACGGGCCTGTGGGCTCTGGGCCTGGGACCAGGGACCTCTACAGCCATGTTCCCAATGCTGGCAGTAGTAGTGGTGACTAGAAGGCATCTGGTGCCTTCTCGGCACTGTTCTGTAGGGATTAAATGTCCTGAATCCTTCCGTGCTGGGGTGGGCACTGCGGTTCCCACTGAAAGTTGAGATACTGAAAATTAAAGAGGCCACCTGCTGTGTAGGACTGCACGGGAGGGAAGTGGCCTGGTGGGGACCTGAGCGGGGTGCTGGCCCTGCTCCCTCCACACCTTCTGGGGCTGGAGGGGCTGGTCTTTCATGGGTTCCATCATCACCAAGTGTAGGGGCTGCACGGCTCTGCAGGCCACCCTCATTTGAGCCCATCCTGTTTTACAAGAGGGGCTCCTGGTGCCTGATGGGGAGCAGGCCTGGGGGACAGCGCTGGGCTCCTGGTCCGCAGCTTGCTGGATGTCACCTGCCTCTCTCTCTGGGACAGCAGTCTCCTGTCTACAGCCTTACCTGGGACACATGCACATAAGACAGGCACGGGCGGGTGTCCACGGACTCGGCCCGTGTCCTCTATTCTTCTAAACCCATATGTTTTTTCCTATGTTTTTCCTTCCCCCTGCTAGGAACTATTTTAGTTATTGGTGGTTTGTTCTCTTAGGGAGGGAGGCTGGATCTGGTTCTAGAATCAGACCCCTGTTGGAATTTCCACCTGTGGCCAATTCCCTGCGCTGTGTCGGCGGAGGTGGGTGGGGAGGACAGACAATGACCCGTTACTGGCATTGAGCTGCCATTTGTCAATGACAGCCCCTTCCTTTCTCTGATCATTTTTAAGGCCCTGGCCCGTACAGGGGTTCATAGGGGGCCAGGGATCCCCCAGCACGGAGCCACTGAACCCACAGGAAGATAAGGCCTTGCAAATTGGGGAACTGGAGGAAGGCTTGGACTGCCCCTGACCCTTGGCCTCCACAGGAAATGGCACTGAGAAGTGTCACCTCCCCAAAAGCAGAACCGGGTCTGGGCCTGCTCTTCCCCAGCTGGCCATGGCCACTCCCTGGACAGGAAGTGCACCTCCTCCTCGGAGTGTGGGCAGGCCACGGTCACGGGCTGAGGTGGAACTTCCTTTCCTGAATCTGAGGCCACAGAGAGAGGACTTTCCCAAAAGCTGATCTATAAGACTCAGCCAGCCAGGGCCTCTGGCCCAGAACTTGATGGGGGGCCCTGTAGCCAGCCGAACGGGCTGTACCAGACAGCTGAAAGTCGGGGGCACACGGTGGCCCTCGGAAGATGTGAGATGTGAGTGTGACCCCCAGGAGGGTCTTGGAGATGTAATTAAGGGAAGGCATCCGGAGATATGGGAGATATGACCATCCTCCATGATCAGGGTGGACCCCAAATCCCAGGACAAAGTCCTAAGAAGTGGAAGAGAACAGTGAGACACAGAGGACAAGACCACGTGATAGTGGAAGCAGAGACTCGGGGATCAGCCACAAGCCAAGGAAGGCCTGGGGCTGCCAGAAGCTGTGGGAGGGCACGAAGAATCCTGTCCTGGAGCCTCCCGGAGGTGGCGGGAGCCCTGTCCTGCCTACGTCCTGATTTCAGGCTTCCAACCTCCAGCGTGAGACAATGCAGTTCTGTTGTTCGGAGCATCCCGGTTCGCGGCACTTTGTTCTGGCAGCCCTGGGACAGCAAATAGAGACCACACAGAGGAGCGAGCTGGGAGCAAAGGCTCCCGTATCTGGTCCACAGCTGCAGAGCCAGCCAGGACCCAGGAAGATACAAGGCAACCTTCTGGCATCTCTGTCCCCCTGAGGGAGCCCCCGGAACTATAGATGGGGTATAATTCTGGGTTGTGTGCCCGACAAGGTACTCTGGGCATCTCCTGCTGGTCAGAGGCCCTGCAACGGGGATGGGAGGAGTGGCCAAGCCCATGCAGGTGCCCCGCAGCACTGAGCTGGGGGGACCCCTGGATGGTCTGTGGGGGGTTGAAGGGCTGGAGCAGAACTGCCATTTATTGGGGGGAGGGGCGGTCTCTCACCTAGACCACTGCCCACTGGAGCCTGGGCAGTGGGGAAAAGGAATGACACTAGAGGCCGAAGGATGCGAGAAAACAACCTTCCTATTTGTGTCTTGAATATGAATTGTCATTTGAAATGATCACCAGTCAGGTTAGATGGACAGAAGAACCAACATACTTTGGACCCAATCCCTAGGCTCTGCCACTTGAAGACTTCTCCATTCCTGAAATGCTGGAACCTTCTCTAGGGCTCTAGCCCTGGTGCTCAGGTCTCCTCCCCATGTGGAACAAGTGGGCTGCTCAGAGTATCATTTGGAACCAGTATAAATCCTGCTCCCACCGCAGACCCTGGCACCAGAATGTCGAGGCAGGGATAAGCCCTTCGAGTAACCCCAGACTGTGCCAAGATGTCTTTTTTTTTTTTAACTTTGAAAAAGTTTTATCAGCTCATAAGACCTTTGCATACTAAAAAAAATACCCAAACATGCAGTATTAAATCACAATTACAGGGGCACCTGGGTGGCTCAGTGGGTTAAGCCTCTGCCTTCGGCTCAGGTAATGATCTCAAGGTCCTGGGATCGAGCCCCGCATTGGGCTCTCTGCTCAGCAGGGAGCCTGCTTCCTCCTCTCTCTGCCTGACTCTCTGCCTACTTGTGATCTCTGTCTGTCAAATAAATAAATAAAAATCTTTTTTAAAAAATCACAATTACATTTTTAACCAGCTGTAACTTCCCAGAATATATACTTTTAGAAAGAAAAAGAAATGCTGCAGAACCACATTCTAAAATGACATTATGACTTAAATATGATGACAAAATAGGTAATTCCTGAGAACAGTAACCCTTCGCAAAGCTGCCAGACTTTCATAAGCATAACCATGGCACAGAGTAACGAACGCAATCTCCATGTTATACGTTTAGTTGAAGTAGCTGTGCCTCCACCCAGGGAACTCACATTTGTGGCACAAAATGCTGGTCTGTTGTAACTTTCTCCAGATTATCAACTTCACAATCCAGTTACCCACTGCCCATCTCACCCACCTACCCACTCACCCATCTACCTAATATTCATCCATCACCCATCCATGAATCCAATAGTCTACAAATTTATCCATCTATGAATTCTCCCATCTAGCAGTAAGTCTATCCAGCCACCCACTCACCCATCCATGAATTTACTCATCTATCCACCCACCCATAGATCCATCTATCTGCCCACCCACCCACCCACCCAGGAATCCATCTGTCCATCCATCCACCCACATATAAATCCATCCCTCCATCCAACCTCCCACCCACGAATCCATCCATCTACCCATCCACCCAACTCATGAATCTACCTATCTATCCATCTACCCACCCACCCATGAATCCATCTGTCCGTCTATCCATCCACCCACAAATCCATCCAACCATCCATGAATCCATTCATCTACCCACCCACCCACAAACCCATCCATTAACCTATCTACCCTCCCTCCCTCTCTCCCACCCTCTCTCCCATCCACCCACCTATCTACCTTCAGTACTTCCTTGGGCAGCCACTTTGATTTGCTACCGGCCTTACTATGTCTTCTCCTGGCTAAAGGGGCACCTGTTTGGCAACTGCCCCAGGCCACATCAGCTCTGCCTATGGCATCCCCAGACCCACCGAATTCGAAGCCTCATTAAGACCGAGACATAGCTCGGTGTATCCTTGCCTAGTTTTGGCAAACTCCATCCTGCTAGCACCTTTTGGTGCACTGATGCACTTGTTTTTGGGGCATCTGGGCCCATGCTCGACGACCCGGGGACAGAGGTCCCACCCCTCCCGACCCTCTGCGCCTCCCTTTGACAACCACAGCTCAGATCTTCACATCAGTGACTTAAATAAAACCACACTTGCTTCCCTGTACAAGTCACACGTATCTGCAGGGCTCCCAGGCTGGGCCCTCCTCACAGGGGTGCCCGGGAGCCCAGCCCGAGGCTGGTGGCCCACAGTCGGGCGGCTTCCAACTCACCCTCTCACGAT